>CANYBF010508571.1:0-29781 GCA_948192965.1 Dalechampia spathulata
ATCCATCAAATAAAATGAGTACCATTCGGCCAGCAACTAAAAATCCACCAAAATTCACAAATCAAACAAATCTATAGCTAACTTATACTTACCAACTCACCTTTCAAACTATATAACTCAAATCTTCACTAAAAATGACCTCTTTGGCTCCTATGCTTTGGATTTGATATGATTCTTCACCAAATGACTTCTTCTTTGTAAATATATAACTCAAATCAACATGCATGCACTAAAATAAGTTAGATCATAATAAAGAAAGAAGATTTGACACATAGAAGGTTTGGTTTTTAATCAAAACATATAGATCTTCATGATTTGTAAGTAGAACTTGAAGATCTATGAAAGAAGTGGTTCAGCCATTATTGAAACAAAGAAAAACAGAACGTTTATTGACCTTGATTTATCATACTCACATGCAACTAGTTAGTTCATGAATAATCTGGACTAAGAATGAGTTGAAAAACAAGCAAACTTCAACTCTCAAAAGAAAATAGCTTCAGTTTTTAAGCTTCAAGGAAAGAAGCATTCGGTCACCATTTGAAAGGTAAAGAAATGGAACCATTTAAATAAAAACTTAATGTAAACACATTTACCTTGAATTATACTTGGGTTTAGAAGAAAACAAAAGCAAAAGAGTTCGGCCTTGAAACTTCAAAAGAACATGCATGCACCTCTTCTTGAAAAATAAGTAAAAATGGAAGTCTTTTGCCTTTAATTTATGTTATTTGTTCAAAGTTGATAAGATTCAAAAAATTAAAAAAGAAAGATGGAGTAGGAATGAGGAGGATTTCAGCTGGTTTGAAAGAAAATGAAGAAGATTAGGCTAGGTACAAGTGAGAGGCTAAGAAAGAGATAAGAAATGAAAGGAGATAAGAAGAAAATGCATGAGTGGAAGGGAAAGAAGATAGGGTGTCGGCCAAATAATGTTTCAGATGCATTATTAAGTTAAATTAGGATTAAATAAGAAAGAAATTTGGATGAAATGAAGTCCATTTGGATAAATTTCCCATTTAGTCCCTATATTCCTCCAAATTACCCCTTTTAGCCCCTAAACTTATATTTTTTTTGTACTTTGCTTAAATCCACCAATAAAATTTCTTAAATTTCATATTATAAATACTTTCCAACAATGTTTTCATGCCAATTTAATTAATATTCTTACACTCTCTCTCCATCCACTAACACCTTTTTCAAAACTACTTTTCCAATTTCCTATACAACTTTTTCCAAATACCAATCTCATTTCTATTTAATTATTCTATCTAAAATATATTCTAAATTATTCTATTTCCATTAATATTTATCTATTTATTATCTTCCATAACACCAATTTTCTATTTTCTTATTTATGACATCATATTGGTCATTTATGATATCATAATTAAAATTAATACTTTTAGCTTTTCTAATATTTATTTTTTTATTATCTAATTATACTAATTCATCATTACTTCATTATTTTTTATTTTCCAATAAAAATTATTATAATTAATTTCACTCGCTTACATCACCATTACCTAATTATGACATCATAATTAATTTATAATTCAAAATTTCCAAAATTTGCATATATCTAATTTAAGTTAATACAAGCACTATTGTCAAAACCATTCAATCAAATTCAATGTTTTTAACATAGAAATCATCATTTTAGTGCCGTTTAGGGTCCATTTCAATGGTTTCAACAAAATTTTCAATTTCCTCTTTTGAGCTCTAAACTCAATTCTTATCATATACTTATCAACATAATCATAATTTCATATCATTTTCACACCAATAACATATAAAACACAACATAACATCAATTTATGAATGCACAATGAACCACTAAATTCAGGATGTGACAGTGTGTGTTTGTGCATGCTTGGCTGAATGGTTTTGCTAATGATGCGCATAGATGATTAACCTTCTTGCATGTTTAAAAATCAATTGGTAAGATCCATAAGTAATTACTTAAGAAAAAGCTAAATAATAGAAGTTTTAATATGGTTTAAGATTGGTATATTCTGGTTATAGTTGTTTTTGAACTAAAAGATTTAAACTTATGGAAAAAAATTTTATTATGATTGATGAGTTAATCTTATGGCTTAAAACTTGATGAAAAATTGAGGTCTTTTGGTATTTTGATGATAAGGTATACAGCATATTCTATGAGCATTGACTTAAGACATAGTTTTTCAAATGTTAAAGGGATGAAATTGAAGCATGCGGCCATACTAAGCTTAAAAGCTTATATGATTAACTAGTTAAGTATGTTAAGTGTTATAAGAAAGTCAAATGAAGTGATTAATTAATGGTATGAAATGGTTTAATTAAGATCTAAGTATGTTGATTAAAATGAAAGATAAAAGTGAAGTATGGCATGAAGGTTACGGTAACTTAATGTTTAAGGACTTAAAAGATCAACTAATTAGACTTGTAATAGGTCTTAAGGAAGTTTATTGATTTATTTGATTAATGATATAAAAAGATTTGCATGAAATTGACTTTGATTGTCCAAAATAATGCTTTAAAGTGAAATGTTTTGTATGATGACTTGTGTTCTCAAAAGTATTTTAATTATATGATTAAATTAGATATTTAATAAATAACATATAGACATATAATGACATTGTCACACCCGGCCCATACCCAGAAGGACATGCTCCCGCGACACAGACAGCAGCCCCCAGAAGAAGACCAATGCCTGCACCGCCAGGGATACCTCGTACGAACGTTGTATGGGGACACACACTAAGCCTAATGGTGGTTGTGCGGCGGAAACAACGTGATGAACAATGTAAACCCGGGATCCATGAACATACACTCATGCAACATTCAATAACAAGCAATACCGTATTTCATTACTATGAAACCTGCTATACAGTAAGTGCATGCGTACAATACACCACCAAAAGCTATACAAAATATACATCACTACTGCCATCCTAGCTACACAACCAAAAGAGGATCGGAGTAGCCACAGAAGTCCCGTACCAAGTGAGATCAATCCGTCTCAGCTGACGACCTGTAGTCTTTCCCTGATGGCTCCCCTGTGGGCTCTGAACCTACGTTCATCAAATGACAAACGCTGAGATAAAACTCAGTGGTGCTAGAAACACATATAATCAATCATTAAACATATAACAATCCATCATAAACATCATATGCAATGCAAATGCCAATGCATCTTGCATTCACTCTCATTCCTCTTTCACTAATTCACTCTTGTTTTCCTGTAAATGTGCACATTCTTGTTGCACACACTGGATCCCGATAGGTACCGGTACTCATCTCCCGTAGGAGGCCATTTATCTGTTGAGTGCTCTGCACTCTATATCCATCTCCCATCTTAGGAGAATATTTATATAATGATTCTCGAAGGAATCCCATTCATTATTGATCCAGTGTGCCCAGAGCTGAGATCTGCCCTCATTTCTTATTTTCTTATCACTCATTCCTTTCTCATCATTCATCTCCATGCATGTAAGCATGTCATTCACATTCATTCATCATGAACATGGAAGCTTGGATAATTCATCACATTATCAAGCAAGGAACACATCAATCCAAGCATTAAAACAACAATCATTTATGTAGCACGTCTCAATGAATCAAATACAAAGCAGAACTATAAGCCGAGACTTAGTTCAAGTCCTCCGGCAATAGAAACAACCCGATAGTGGCTAAAAATATAAACCTAGCACATACCTTCCAAAGCAAGCAACCTCTAGTATAAGCTAACGATCCTGTCTCTATTCGTCTCTCACTTCTACATCTCGTTCTCTTACCTTTGGTAGGCTTAGAATTGCTAAGGGCAATATTTGGTCGGGTTTAGGGACGTTTTGCTTAAGGAAAAAGGGAAGGAAACTAATGAAAAACCGTCTGTTTTCTTACTTAAAAAGTCAAATTAAAGACGCGTACAGCCGTACGGATATTGGTACACCCGTACCGACCCTAAAAGCCTGACAAATCCAACTCCTGCGAGTTATGGTACGGCCGTACCACCCATTGGTATGCCCATACGGGTACTGTTCATCTGATAAACCAAAAGTTTCCTGCGAGCAATCTGATTTCCTGCAAGTTGCGATACGGCCATACACCCCTCTAGTACGCCCGTACACACTCGAGGCCCTCAAATCCCTGTTTTTGCTCCCCTCGTACGACCGTACGACTATCCCGTACGCCCGTACCACTCCCCAAAAATGCATAACATGCCTATTGGCATGCCTAACGCGCCCGTAACCTGTCCCAACGCTTAACCAACCCTAACAGTATAATTACCAACATACCCCTTACCGTACCGCGGGGGCTCCGCCCCCGCACCCCCAACCCTCAACTCATGAAACTCCCCCTGATGGGCAGATGTCGTCGTTCCGCTCCGACATCTGCCCCTTAATCAGTATATAAGCTATACCTAACATAACGTATACCCAATCACATACACAAAGCCGTCCCTCATCCAACCGAGAAGACATACTTCCCAATAAGGCGACGACACACAATCAACCACATAGAATCATATATAGTAACACATATACACATAAGTATAAACCATCATCATGCACATACGTCACATACATCACATACGTCATTGAATCCTGCCATTCATCTACACATACATGCAAATCAATGCATAACTCCTAGGGTCTCTAATGTGAGTGTAACAGACATAAAGACATATAGCATGTTATATGATAGTGATAGTGCAAGGTGTGTATAAGGACATGTAACATGTTAAATAAAAATGGTAAAGCGAAGTGCTAAGTGAGTGATATGCGACTATGTTATAAAACTGGATGTTGAGGTAATTATTTTTAAATACTTATGTACTTTAAACTAAGTTTATTGATTAGTAATTAAATTGTTAATTGACAGTGATATTAAAATGTATGTTATATGAAGTTAAGATGTTATCTAAGTAACTTTCAAATAAGTTATGATGAGATGTTATCTAAGTAACTTTCAAATAAGTTATGATGAGGAACTATGTTTATAGTTATATTAAATTATGGTTTTAAATAAGTAATGATTATATTAGTGAAATGAGTCTTTTAATATGACGTTGGAAAATTTAATAAGTATAGTTTTCAATAATATGAAGATTATATTAAGTTGATATTATATACATGTTACATTTGGTTCAAATTATATGATATATAATATGGTTGATATGAATAGTGATACCAGTATAAAAGATAATCTAGTTTTCCTAATTGATGTTATAATAAGTAAGTGTTTTAAACTAATAAGTAATTGACTGTTTTATAGTGATATATGATTGCAAGTGTGAATTATGGATAATTCATAATGGAATTCAAATTATTGATTAAAAATGATTATTGATTTGTTAATTAGGTGGTTTAGAGGAAAATCAACTGATACACCAGGGAATTTAAATAAGGGAATGGAAATTAGGTTTGCGTTATTTATTAGCTGATTCCTTTAAAGAGGATCGATGGGTAAGTATTAACTTACCTTGATATTAACATGTGATTATATGTTTTACTTGATATTTTTACTACATTATGAACGTGAATGATGAAAGTTAAATTGAAAATGAATTCCATGGGGTATACTTTATAAATATATGATAATATAATTTATTGAATAAGGATGATAATTAAAGTTTATGATTACAGATAAAGAATATGATAAATATCTTTTACATTATGATGTTATTATAATATGATGATGAATGATGGTTGATAAAATTAGAATAATTATGAAAGGATGTAAATGATGTATTATGATATCATGATCTATCATATAAGGTTAATTTATACAGAGTTATGAACATAGTGATATGGTGAATTTTGATAAAAGAAAAGATTATCATTATATTTAATGATATTGAATGTATAAGATGGATTATGCATGGTATTATATTTTGATGCTTCTATGTTCAACATGACATCAAGGCATATTGATTACATATCATGTAATGAATTATATAAGTAGGAAGACATAAATATGAGATAGCATAAAGAAGTTATAAGATGGAAAAGTAAGGAATGAAATGGTACTAAGGTATGATTAGTATTAGTTTATGGGTTTCAATATCACAAAGGTATCAGAGATTGATATAAAGTTATAAGATAGTAATGTATGAGTTACTATAATTATAGTTTATAATTATATTGAAGGAGCAATATTTTATTATACTTGCGTTATGAAGTGATCTTCATTATATTAACGTCACTGAATGATGTAAATTACTTCATCATGATGCTTACATTTTTTCATCATAGCATCATGGCATAATGCATACATATCATGTCATGAAACATCTATAAACATATTCATATTCATGGCATGACATGGAGAAATAAGGAATGAGGAAAATAAACGAATATGAGGAAATGTTAAATACAAAGGTACTGGGCATATGAAATATGTTCTTAGGAAAAATGAAAGAAATATAAGAAGATAATTACAAAAGAAAAGAGGATAGATCACTATGATTACCTTTAAAAATACCAATTGGAATTATTGGTAGTTGTGTTCCTCTGAATTCTATAGGTAGACCAATCCAATATGTTTAGATTGTAAACACAGAAAAGGTCTAACAGAGGATTAAAATGCTCGAGTTAACTTGAAATGTCTATAATCAAAGGGTGAATAGGTAGCATAAATTGTTGCTATCGAGCTTTAGCAATAGAAGCGTGTTGGAGTTTTAGGAATTCTTAAGCTTTGGTGTTATTTTTCAGAATTATTTTTTTGAAATTATCCATTATTTTATATTCCTGTATATAAGTAAATGAATCTTATTAAAAATCTAAATAAGTATGATTTAATTTTCAAAATCTCAAAATATAATATGATGGTGATATTGTCATCTATAAAAATGAATCTATACAGAATCTCTGGTCTTCAACAAACAGAAACGGTAACGGTTTACATGATTCACTACAACCAACACACAAACAAGAATCCTCCTCTCTCGCAGATCTACACTACACGAATTCCTTGATCGCTTTCAGGCCCAACAACAACTCTGCATCCAGCTCTTAGCATCCGTCTTCATCATATGTTTTAACGCTATATGATCCTCTTCCACCAGCAACTTCATCCATCTTGTAAGGCTCAGATTCCCACCTTCATATGCTTACAGTCAAATTCAAACACCTCTAGATATTCAATATAATAATTTTATCATCGTTTATAACTAAATGAATAATATCATATAATTTAAAAGAAAAAACTTCAATGTTGAAAATAAGTTCCATTATTATTTACATGAATTATTTCCTCATTTATTTAATTTTTATCATGTAAATCATTTATTTATTTATGACAGCAAACATATCATAATTATATAATATTTATGATGAATTACTCCTATAGAATTCATGTAGCATTTGTCTTCATTTTATATATAATAAGACTAGAACATGAAATTTTCACTCCGCACCCATTAGTTATGTAGTAGATTTTGTATGAGCAAGAATTTATATCATTATTTATGTATAGATGAAATTAATAAGTATAGAATAACCCAGTCTTGAAAAAGTTGATATTGAAAGTTTAAAACATCAAAATTAAATAATCTAGTATTTAGATCATATAACACCCAAAACATGAATCATATTTAGATAACCATTTTTGTAAGGTGGAATGATTAACAAGGACTCACTTGTTACGCTGCTGATGCTGTATTGAGGGCCAGATTGGCGATATTTCCTTGATCTGGAGAACATAAATCAAAGATCAGGTTATCATGTTCATGGGGATTTAAACATCCAATATAAGGAAAAGCTGCAAGTTCTTACCCAGTGCTTCTTTGGAGACGAAAAAACATGCTCCGATAACAATATAACAAAGTAGAAGAGCCAATCCTTTCAAGTAATGAGATGTACCATCCTGTACAATGACATTGCAAATCCAACGTTATTAACTACGAATGATGCTAAATCTTTTTAAGGCCTGTTTACTGATATTTATGCAAGTAATCTTGCCTGTAGAGCGAAAGCTGTGGCTATTATTGATAGAGCAAGAGTGCTGGTCTCAAGAAGATTGAAGTTGAGATCCATCTTAACACCCATAATCCAAGCAACAACTACACATAATGGAACCTGAAAATTTACGATGACAAGGAATCAGAATGAGTTCTGGTTTCTGGAGAGATTGCATTGATTGATGGAAGAGAGATTTATCGGTGTGAATTCTCACCACGAACAAGGAAATTTGAGTAGCGGAGCCCAAAGCAACACCAAGAGATATATCCTACATTCCGTAGGAGAAGTATTGGAATTCATCAGGCAGAAAGCTTAAATATTGTTTCAAGGAAAAGAATATAATAGTAATAGTAAAAATGAAAGTGGAGTTGATCAGTACTACTTACCAACTTGTTTTTGAAGGCAAAAATGATTGCTCCAGCATGTTCTGCTGCATTTCCAACAATTGGTAGCAGTATAATGCTAATGAAGCTGACCGAAAGTCCCCATGAATTGGAGGCATCCTGCCGACAAATGTATTTAGATTGATCAAAACCAACTGTTAGCATTGTTTGAGGCCTGTTAAGATCAGTTGAGCAGTTGAGTAAATACCTCAATTGTTCCAACAACATATTCAGATAACAAAGCTATGACAGCAGTCATCCCCACCAGCCAAACAACGCCACTCCAGAATCCAATCACAGGTGTTGCTTCTTCTTCATCATCTGCCGATTCCTGCTGTGAACAAGAATTCAATTAACAACTTAACAAATCTAACCAGTTCTTATTTATATAGTTATAGGGTAACTAAGCTAAATCAGAACCTCTTGAGCTTCGAACAACTGCCTGTGAGTTACAAGTTGGAAAACAAGGTAAGCCACGTAAGCAATGAGCATGACAAGGCTACTTGCTCGTGACAACTGCAAGGTTGGAACTGCTGTAAGAGAAGCAGAATCTGCAGCAATTCTAAACAACAATGGCAGCATGTGGCATAGCAGAGCAAGCAGCAGAAGCATTGTATTCACATCAGCTTGTTTCTGCTCATCATATGTCAAATATAAACCAAACACCCAGTAGCATATATGTTAGACATCAACATTTCAAGTATCATTATATCAAGGCAATGATTAATTAAATAATAAGCTTACTCTGTCAAATTTTTGTTCCTTTCCAAGATTTGCAATCCCACCAGAGAAGAGAGAGGTCCCAAGAACTAAAAGCAAGTTGGATAGTATAGAACCCAGAAGGGAATATTTCACCACCTCTATCTTGTGCCGGCTTAGAGCAAATATTGCTATTATTAATTCAGTGGCATTGCCACACGTCGCATTTAGTAGCCCTCCAACTGCACAAAAAACAACAAAAACAAATCAATCATTACAGTGCTATTCATTCTAAAATTTTAATTCTAGAGGAGGCAAAGGAATTAATTATATAATATAATTTAATCTCTTAAAATATGTGGACATTCTCGTCTTGAACTGGTCATGGGGTCAGACTTCTCCACTAACAACAGTGAAACAAGCTCTTTAATGGAGAAACTCGAGCACCAATCTCATTCCCCATCAGAATTTGATTAGGTTCATATAAGAAATCCCATCTATACTCTACATACAATTAATCTCCACCACCAAATTATATGAGTGGATACAATTATAAGAACTAAAGTAATTGAGGAAATCATATGTAAGCAATACCTGTTGGACCAGTGTAGTAAGCAATTTGCCTGTGATTTTTTTTTTTTTTTGCCAAAACAAGATCAAGAAAATGAAAACAAGATCAATCCCAATTCTTATCACTAAAGGCTAAAAAAAAACAACTGAAAAAATGGGATGATTACTCCGTCAGAAAGCTGACTCGTTCAGCGAGCGGCGTAAGTCCGAGTAAACTCAGAGCGAAAATCCATGGCTGTGTACGTATGCAAAGAAATTATATGTGACATTACCGCCGCCATTTATGTTAATATAATCCTTGATTGCGAATTGAATTCAATCATGGAGATGGTAAACAGAAAACCGAAAAAGAAAAAGCGAAAATTAAAGAACATACTCTTCCAAAGGCATAGTAATGAGCAGCAACGGCGAGAGGAATAGCAGGAAAAAGAACAAAAAGCTTAGTCCCTAAAATGACTTCCTGAAGATTAGCAAACAAGTTACGAAGTAATCCACAACGAAGTTTAGAAACAAGAGTAAGATCAGATTTCTTTCGAAGAGAAGAGGAAGACATGTTGTGAGCAGTACGGCCGTGACGCATATCTTTGGTGAAAGCTTTAAGGTTTCCTTGCTCAGCAAGAAGCCATGGTTCATGGAAAGAGGTATTAGCGTTAGCCGCCATTAATGATGATTAATAATATGGGGAGGAAGCAGCCAAAATGAATTGTCAGTAGTGAAGAAGCAGTAAGAGACGGGGGGGAAGGTGAAGGCAAAGGAAGACAGATGAGAGGGGTTATGAATGGAGTGAAACCAACACTGGTGTAATAAATAGAAATTCTACGTGACGATTCATGGATTTGTAGAGCTTGAAGCAGAAACTCTGCAGCTTCTGGGAAATCTCCTTGTTTGTATCATCCTTGTGGCCAATTTTGATATGAGGTGGTAACTTAGAAGTGCTGTACTCCTCATGCTTTCAACCCTAAATATTATAAATATTTAAGTAAGACATGATGATGTTTTTGTCCCTAATATTTAAATAGGTATTTTAGTTTTCAAAACTGGGTAAAGTATTGATGGAGATATTTCTGACTGAATTATTATGTGAAGTTCCAGTTATATTTGAATATTTTAGTTATCATCCAACTGATTATTACTAGAAATTATTTCATAATAAAAACAATAAACACACAATAATAGAAAAGATAATTGATATTATTGATTCAAGAATAAGAGAAAGAAAGAGAAGTCCAACTCTCTCCTTCAAAACCCAAAAACTATAAATAACAAAGAATTATTTAATACTTCCTTCCTCTTAAATAAATATACACTTTTTTTTATTATTTCGAATTTTATTTAATTATTTTTAAAATTGAAAATATAATTAATAATGGAATAATTTTTTCTTTTTCATAATTAAAATAAAAATATAATAATAATAATAATACATTTAAATTTATCTTTTCTTTTCAAATAAAATACTTACTATTTTCTAATTCTTATAAAACCTAAAATGTATTTATTAATTTAGGATCAAAGAAGTATAATAACTTAAATTTTTTGTTGTGAATTATTATGTTATTAAATTTTGAAAAAGTGGTGAAAAATCAAGATACACATGAAGACTCCGGAATCCAACTTGCAAGAAGTCAAACTATCAAGTACAATTTGAGCCATTGAAGGGAATATTATATAGAACAACAAGAGGATTGCATGTCCAGAAGAAACAGGGAAGAGTTCCTTTGAGGCAACTTGTTGCCACAGAATCAACTGCTCTATCGGTACAACTTCTTACAAGGATTAGAGATTGCATATACTACGATAGCATTATTAGATTCCACATAACCTACTACGAGTAAAATGAAGAGCTTCCAACACACCTTGAGCTTTAGCAACCATGAATGATGAAGCAAGAATCCTACCAGCAACTCCATCAACAATAATTAAGGTTTGCTAGAAAGCTGTATCCACATTAGTCTTAAAAGACATTCTCTGTTGACATGTGATGCGAGCTGAATAGGACCCTCCTAGGCTCGTACCATTATTAATCTCTCGCTTATCTTGAAGAAAGTTTTCAAAAAACTGTCTTCACTGGATTAAGATGATCTTCTAAATGGATAAACAAATGAAGTTTGTTTTAGTTATGTACCTTTGTAAGTCTTGCATTTCCAGCCACCAGATCTGGAAAGATTTAAAACCCATAGGGTGAAGATGATAAGAGATAACAGAGATTGCATGAGAACAAAAAAACAACATATGCTCGATTGCTTCCCCATCCTTATCACATATTTTATATATAGGGATGTTGACAATTCTCCTATCATCAAATGATCCATGATCATCCCAAGAACAAATCATCGGTTAGGGTATAGTAGTATGGAACACTTGGTAAGGAGGGATGTTACCTAGAGCGAGAAGGTTTGCAATCCATGGTATGCTACTTTTATTTGTATCATTATTATACCTATGAAATCCACTAATATAATATAAAAAAGTTTTTTTTTAATTTGTAATAAATTTTTTTCTATATTCATATTACATTCATATATAAAAATATAACAAATTCTTTTTACATAAATTCAATTCTAAAATTTTTTCATAGTTAGTTATTCCATACCTTATTTCACAAACACCTTAAAGTAACTCTATTTTATGATATTCCATTCATATCTCAATTTCATTTATATATTATAGAATAATATACTAATTTTATTCATTTCCAACTTTTTCAATATTTTTTATCTTGCAAAACTTAGGAATAAAATTTATTAATAATTTAATGACACATATCAATTTTTATTTATTATTATTCACACATTAATAATTAATGATAATTACATACTAGTTAATATTTAATATTAAAAAAATTAACTATTTAATAAATATTTATATTTATATTTATATTTAATACATTTTAATATTAAATATTAAATATCAATACATATTTAATATTTAATAAAAATTGATATTTAATATAAAAAAAATTAAATATTTAATAAAAATATAAATGTTTATATTTATATTTAATATATTTTTAATATTTAATATTAAATATCAATACATATTTAATATTAAATATTTAATAAAAATTGACATGCGTATAATTCTACCTGACAAATCAAATGTATGCAAGAATTAAAAATTATATATATTGAATTAAAATTTTATCCCCAAATCATTCATAATTATGATTTAATCTTAAGCTAATTAGTTTAATATAATCCTAAACTAAACCTAATAAAATGTAATCCTAAATTACACATAACTTCATATGTTAATAAGATGAAGTTTTTCATTGAATTCAATTACGTCCAAATTTATGCAAAGAATTTAAAACACTCGAAGCCACGATGTCTTTTTTAAGACATTTCAACAAACACTTAAAATGCAAATAAATTTACAAATTAGTAAATAACAAACTATATATGAAGACCGTTTTTCAAGATCTTTACATGAATCTGTTTCTCATCGATTAAATAACCGACTCCCAACAAAAATATTGAATAACTAAGAACAGAGTTAAGAGTTGTGTAACTAAATGTATAGTTTTCATGGGTAAAAATCCTAGATATGTTGGTGTTTCTCGTATAAAAGGGATTTTATCTAGAAATCAACCTACAGTAAAATGGTGTATAGCTTATCTGGATGTGTGTAGAATATGGCTGAAGGAGGGGGGGTTATTATTACCAGCCCCTTCTCCTCCTCAACCCATTTGTTCATCTCCATCCAACCTCATCAATCAGCGAAAGCTGGTATTAAAGGACCTCTTGCTTCTATCATAACTCTAACCCTGTCCCTAATTATAATTTATAATATCTTTAAATTAACTAAAAAAATTATTGAAAGTTTAAAAACATCAAAAATTAATTGTATAAAAATCAAAGCATAAATTAATCTAATATGAAATATTAAAATTATAGTTTATCTTCTTTCGCAATTTAAAATTTGACGATAATTATAGTAATTTTATAATATTGATTTAATTGCAAAATTTTCAGCATGAATGTTTTCAATGTGGAAGTATCTTAATTTCTACTTTTAAAATTTTAATATTTTAACAACATGCAATCAAAATTATAATCTTTTTCAAATTAAAATTAAAATATAATTCGTACTTATTACTCTAATTCAAATTAATCCAAAAATTTTATTAATTTAAAATTAAATCAGATTAATAAATTAAATTCGATTCCAGTTTTCATAACATATTTATATTTCTTGAATATAAAATTCATTTATATATCCAACAAAGTAGACATACAAATGGGTATGTATATATATATATTTTTTTATTAGTTTATATTTTTTATTTCAACATTTTCCAATTTAATTATTTATATACGAATTTATCATAATTTTTCTATTTATCTCATGAATTTTAATTTGGGTTATTTAAACACTTTAATTTTAGTTATTTTATACTAGTTAAAAAGGATTAGATATATAAATATATTATACTTAGGGCACACAATATATTGCTGGAAAGAGAAAGGTACCGTACTAGTCATGGAGGAACTTTCGCAGAAGCTTCTGTGTCTCTACAGATACATACACAGACGTAATGATGTTTAGTAAGGACGAAGTGTGATTGCATGGAAGTAGTTGTACGACAAGGAACTCCTTAAAAGCATGAATGAGTTCTTCTATATACAAACACTATATATGCTTAATCAACATTTGCAATTTCTTTGCAGCACTCCTTCTCATTTTCTATATACTTATATTACATATTCCATCATTTTGATAGTCCAAGTGTCCAGTCCATTCCAGCCACCTTATGGAGTTACCATCTTGTGATCAAAGTTAAAGTTTAGATGCTTCAAGAAAAATTGCCAATTGGCAGTCACAACGTATGGAAAAGGCTATCTTTTACGATTTTTTCCTTTAAAGTTTAAACAATTAGATAATTTTATATATCAACATGAACATCTTTTAATTATATAATTCTAATACCATATTAAACTCCTATGTAAAACTTAAGATGTGTGTGTCCTTGCCAAGTCCATGCTGTGAAACTGGGGCAAAGTTGCAAATCAAAAATCTATAAGTTAGCTGGTTTTGATAATATAATCCCCATATCAAGTTGATACCAATTCAATAGCCTGTTCTTGCTTTCAGCCAAAAATCAGTTTCTAGTCATTTCAATAAGTAAAGAGACCAACAAAGCCAAGCTGGTTGGCATGCTTCCATTTTCCTTGTCATTTAAAGCCAATTGGTTTAATGTTCTCTTCACATGAAATCGGGGGTTTTCGTATTTTTTCCAATTCAAGGATCAGCATGATGCAAGGGGACAAAACTGATCGGCAACAATCTAATGCATATGTATATACTACAACCAAAACATCCACCAGGCATCCAAAATAATATCTTCAATACCAGATGTACATACAGCTTCCTCGAAGCTTCACCTTTCTTGTATATTCGAATCTATCTGTACAAGTTATTAATCATAACGAAAACATATGTTGTAATTTTATGATGTATTTAGTGATATATTAATATTCATAATATTTAATTATAACTTAATTTATTTACTTCAATCATAAAATAATTATATTTAAATTCATAATTTTAATACAGATATTATTTAATAAATCTAGCAAAATCAATTGATACAAGCGTATAGAAATGGTAAGTCTTGGCTAAGGGGACCAAGTTACTTGATGGAACTGCCTATTTGAATCATGAAGCGTGTAGATATCTTGTTGATGGATCATATTTCTCGATCAATCAATTGATCGCAGAGTATTCATTTACAACTCATAATATGCTGAACGAATTTATTGAAATATTTATAGCATGAAACCAGTTGGGTACGCCCTGCTGGAACTAATGTGGGATATCAAGTTATGAAACTACTAAGATGACGCACATTCATATTAAACAAGTTGAAGAAGAAGCTATTGACAATCAGTTGGTAAAATGAATGATGGTGCCGTACTCTCTTAATTTACATATATGATGTGTGTATTGAGATATTCATGTCGAGAGAGTCTTATCATTCACCAAGTTCTTTCAAGACCAAAAATACAATAGAAAAGATAATCTATTAGCATATTGTAATAAAATATCAAAACAAGAAAAGCCAACAGATGACAAATGATAATATGTCATGCATTATAGGAATTACAACATTGATATTTTAAAATCATGGGTAAGTAAGGCTATATATGTGTATCTTACAAGTATAAAAACAGGCCAAAAGGCTAAAATAACCTATTAGAAATTATTACCCCCTTAGTTTTAGATTAACAATGATATACAGGTGTTGGAATTTCAGACTTACGACTTGCTTCTATCATAGATTATTACAAATCTATAGTACACACGTTACTTTCGTCAAGATTCGGGACTGAAACGGAGAAGCTCTAGAATACTGTAGTACCAGATATCTTTCAGCAGAATCCATGAATATTATCACCCAAGCCTTTCGCGGTCATCTTGGTGATGTTCAGCTCGCTGCTGTCTCCATAGCCTACAATGCTATTGTTGGTTTCAATTTGGTCTCTTGGTAAGGTTAAGTTGGTGAAGTTTATGATTGGTTTATATTTAATATGTTCATTTATGTTAAAAAAAATCATATATTTAATAATAAATTATGTAATTTTTAGTTTATTTTCCAAGAAGTTTTACGTTTTTTGGCAAGTAGGTAGGAATGGCAGAGCTTTAGAGACGCTGTGTGGACAGGCTTTTGGTGCAAAAAGATATTATATCTTAAGAATTTACATGCACAGATCCTGGATTGTTCTTTTTTAATGTTGTACCATGTTGCTGCCGTTTGCAACTTCAATTCTCACGTGATTGGGTTAGCCTGAAGATGCGGCAAAGGAGACGGGAATGGCAGCTATACGGTTTATGCCTCTGGCACTTCTGCTTTGCTTTTCAGTTTCCATTGCAGAGGTTTCTCTAGAGCCAGCCAAAGAATCAAGTGAACGCATGGGTTTCTCTTTTAGGGTTGGTGGTTAACGTATTTACGAACTGGGTTTTGGTTTATGTGTTGGATTTTGGTTCTTCTGTAGCTTTGGATATACCCGGTTTACCTACTTAAAATCAATATAACATAAACAAAAAAAATAATTAGTTAAATTATTTTTTATCTTATAGATTTAATACAAATATTAATATTTATTTAAATTATTTAAATATATATCACATAAAATTTTGTTTAAATTAAATTGATATATTATAATAAAATTTTACATTATATTTACAATAATAAAAATAAAAAATAAAAAATTATATTATTATAAAAATAATATGTATAATAATAAAATTTAGTAGAATTAAAATTATATATCATAATAGAATTCAAAATGATTAATAATATTTTATAAAAATTAAAAAAAAGTTATAAAAAAGATATATATAATATATCAAATAATTAAAATGAGAAAACTAATTACATGTAAAGTGAAAATGTGTGAATCAAACTTGCAAGCTTTTAAATTTTTAGGTTATGTTTGGTAATAAGATTTTAAGATTTTAAATAACATTTGATATTTTAATTTGATAAAAATTCTATTATTTGAAATAGTTAATAAAAAGTTGATCCTCAAAGGTTAGAGACTAATTTTAAATATTTGTTATTCCATTACTAAATTAAACATCATTAAAGCAATTAATTACTACCATGATTATTAATCACATGCAAATTATAATATACATTCAAAAATTGAATCAAACTAATTAATTTAATTTAAAAATTTTAAATTTTAAAAATTGAGATTTGATTTGATAATCAAACCAGCCATTTCCTCATCCTAACCAAGTATGCGTATGTATCAATTTGTGAATTTCACAAAAAAAAATATATGTCCACCACATCACTCCGGTAAGTAAGAAACTGATATTGTAATAACACTAAATCTATAAGATAAGTGAAAAGTATAAATTTATCTCATAAAAAAAGCAGATATCACGAAATATGCATCCATCTTTGATTTTATTATTTCACGTCTGTAATCTTGCTTAGTCTCCCACAATGACCATCTTCAGAATTGACATGGAATGGATCCATCTAGTTCATACCATCCCACAATAACACTTACACCTGGAATAATGACAACCCTGCCATGACTCCACTATAAGCTTAACTTGTACATCATAATTGCAAGTTCAATCTTGAGAACGAAATAGCCAAGCAGTAAATCGTGTTAGATACCATTTATGTAAAAGGCTTTCTTCAAAATTTAATTCAAAATCGTACGACTCCTGACATGAATTCTATTTTAACATTCAATACTGTGGCTACAGCTGACGAGCATGCTCATGTCTGAATGAGAAACTATGGGAACAATGTGCTCTTACCTGAAGCTCACAATCTAACAAAAACAGATCAATCAGCTTCTTCTACCAAGGATAACCCTGTTAACAACATCGACAGGCAATGCATAAGCTGGATCTATGGCTTTCACTCCGGGATACTCGAGAAGTGAAAGACCTGCAATGTCAACCAGAACAGAATCAGGTTTAAGGAAACGTCTTCATAACACGATAGAAACACTTTGACCATATTCCCAAGTTCAATAAGGTACCAGCAACTCCAAAGTACGTATGGTATACATCAACCGCATCATCAGGTCTATCTGAAATTCCCCCATTTTCTATATCCTGCAAATTTGATTACATTAGTTATAAACCTTGAACTAATATTTCAGAAATGAGATGCCAAAACCAAACAGTATCCCAAAATGTTTACACCAACCTGACAATTTAGGATGAACTTTACAAGCTTTTCCTTGTTAATCCAGTGCACCCTGTCAATTATTGTCAAGCTAGCTAGTACCCACCAAGAGTAGCAAACCTGAGGTAATATGATGTAATCTTAATTACAATCATCATTGAGAAGTTCAATAAGACTTAGATTTGTAGAAATACCAACATCGGGTAGTTTTTCAGGGCGACCATTAAGACCTCCAGATTTGACTTGCCGCTCACATAACCACCATCCAAGCAGATCCTTGTCAACATGATCCAGAGACCCGGTGAGAGCAAGAGCACTCACACAGCAGAAAACTGCATCTCACAAAACACAGAAGATTCAGCCCAAATTTTATCTTTTAAGGTACTTCTAAGAATATACTGTCTTTGATTCATAAAACTCCTCTTGATATCAAAGGTTTTTCAAGGCATATTGAAAATTAATGCAGTTTGCAAGGTCAGATGCAAGTTTCTAAAATCTGAGTAGCTGGGAATTCAAACAAAAAGAGAGAGCCTTAGACACTAAGGAAGATAATTTGGGTGAGCAAAAACTGTATGAAGAGCACGCATTGTGGGAAAAACAGAATATGCAACATGTAAATGATTACAACAGCAAGTTAGATTAACAAAGCAGAAAAACAAGATCATCAGAACAACTAAATGGCCAGCAATGCGATTTTGGGAAAACATATGTCTTATCAAAACCTTATAAACAGAAAATATACAATATTTTGTCATAAAAGACGTGGGATTTATTCAACACTAATAACCTTAATATCAATAAAAAAAAAAGGGGAAGTATAACATCTAGTTGGACGGCAATCAGAGATAACTATCTTTCACCAACCATAAAAGTGTCAAGTGCGGAGTAGAACATTGAACTCTAAATGGACATTTGCATATACAGTAACTCTAAAAATATTTTCAACAATGATAAATACAAGGATAAGTTTCAAAAGTGAAGAAAAACAAAAACAAAAAATACAATAACCGACCATTAACCATGACATTTTATGTAACTCTAGGGTAACATATAACATACTCTGTCCAGAATGAGACTCTCCGCCAGGAGTGCATCCAAATCCACCATCCACATTTTTGCAGCTGAATATGTAGTTCACAGCCTGGTCCACATTTATTTTGTCCAGGCGATGTAACAAAGAGAGACAATTTATAGCAATATAAGAGAACCTGACAAAAAATTACTTAGTTAGAAACTTGCAATTCTCATTTCCAACCAACATAAAAAGAACTATAGGATACATCAATGAAAAAAATTGACCTTGTATCAACTTCACCCCACATGTCCCCTGAAAAGGATCCATCTTCATTTTGCAGTCCAGCGACATCTAACTAAGAATTAAGTAAAACAAAAACAAATAGATGGAGAAAGATACTTTGGTGTCCTTTATTATTATTGTTAATTAGTTTATCATTTGCATTCAGTCCACTCGATGCACAGATCTTATAAAAGGATCCAATAGACACCTGAATCTGTTTTCTACCTTACCTTTTGGCTACCAGCAACTGAATAGTTGTCCTCCAAAAAAGAATATTTTTTTATTGTGAGCTAAGTTGGTTTTCTTAAAAACAAAAAGGAGGCCATCGCATATGCTAAGTACTAACCTTAACTGTTAACCATCTCCTGTATAAATCATTAAATTCTCAAAGAAGTTGGATCTAGACGTTACTAGATGAAAGGACAAGGATACAGTCAGAAACTTTATCAACGTCAAGGACATCAAGCTTGTCAAAAAGGGCCAAAACTTGCACAGCGCTCAGGGTGTACAAAATATGAGGATCATGTCCAATGTTACCAGAAAACCCACCTGCATGAAAAAAATCATCGGCATTGATTTCACTGTAATCATCCATTTTGTCCTACTTTACATTCAAATACTAACAACAACAACAAAAATTTATCATGGATTCAGCTATACTCATCTCTTTCTTTTTACTTCTCCGCATTCAAAAGATAAGTAATTACAACTTTCTGGACATTGTGACTTTTAACAGTGGATTTCCTCTGTGACTAGTTTTGGTAAGCTGCATCTATGAAAATTGATGCAAAAGGGGATAAAAATAAGTTATCATGACATACCAGACTCGTGTTGGCATTGCATGATCCAATCAATTACTTCATTTGAATCAACTACATCAAGCTTTCCAAGAAGATCTAAAGCAGTCAAACCCCAATAAGCTCCATTCACTCTCAAATGTTCCATAACCACAGATTCAAAACTATCTTTTTTCTTCAGTAACATATCAATCAACCAAAAAATGAAATGAAATTAATCAGAAGGGTGAGGCCTTAAAATCTGAATTAACAATTACTTTGTCAAACCAAACAAATACGACAACCAGAAAAAAGAATTAAATAAATAACAACACACCTTTTCAACAGATAAAATGTATTTAACATGCTTATCAGCAACCAGCTCTTCCATCTGTCAATCATCATTGGAGCAATTCCATTAAAGATCTTTACAATTTCAGATACTAAAAGAACTTGAAAATAAGGATTTAGGTAAACAGGATTCAACTATATAAATTTACAAGTAGACAAAAATTGGAAATAAAAACATTTATTCAACTTAGATAAGTCATTCTTAACAAAATTATATTATTGCCAAAGTTTCAAATTTTCTACGCAATCCACCCCAGAAGTTACAATTAAGACACCAACAATGGAAGCAAAAATGAAACTCTAATAGAAGTGAATATTACAAAAACATAAAATTATGTATCAATGAGCTTGATGGCAACATCATCAGCTTTCTTACGTAAATATTACATTAAATAAAACAAGCTTTATGATTAAAAAAAAAGACCAAAAACCATTACTCCTTATGCCCATATTTATAAATTTCCACTAAGAATTACTACTGAAGCAGGATTAATAAAATTTTTACTATTACTCATCAACACCGATGCATCCAACAATTTTAAAATATTTGCATATAATTCATTCATAAATAACCATCAATCCATTTCAACATATCCCATCAATACACATTATCCCATTGAATTTCCAAAAATTTTTGGAAGCCTAAATTTACAGAAGTCATGCATAACTCAAACACAAGCATACTAAATATAAACATTAAAAATAAGTAAATAATTCAGTACAAAATGAACCGTTGATTATACTTAATATTAATTGCAGTGATTTGGCAACTGATCAAGTTATTATAAAGTTGATTGCCACGATCTTCGTAAGATAACAGTCAACAAAGAACAAGGGATACTCTGTTGATACACCACCCTTGTCTTTGTTCTTCTACCGTAGCCTCACACCTCCGCCTTGACTTCTGCCTCAGTCCACCAGTACCTGGTCTATCCAATTTTCAGAGTTGTCAAAGGAGACCAAGAAAGGAACAAAAATCGATCGAAATGCAAGAAAACTGAGGAAATAAGAAGATATCTAGAAAAGGGAACTGTATATTTAAATGAAAATGAAATAAGAATTAGGGATTTGGAAATTTTCAGATTTGGGAAATCAGCAGGGAGAAGGTAAGGTGGAAAACAGATTAAGGTGTCTATTGGTTCCTTTTATAAGATCTGTGCATCAACTCGATTCCTATGCATCAACTTGATTCCTTTTATAATATATACGTGTCACTTGATTCCTATGCTCAACTCAAGGAATCAACTTCTTTATCTTAATATTCTCTTTATCTTTTCTAATACAAATATATTATATTAAAAGCACAGAAGAAAGATGGTTAAATGGTGGTGAGTTTTCTCTTGTTTTCTCTTATTTCTAACTATCCAATATCATTAATTTAATAATTAACATGAAATTTATGTGAAATAATGTTATAATGTAAGCATATTATCTCATGATTTTATGTTGCATTTCTAAGTCACAAACAAAAGGCTAGTATATTCCTATTGTTGTCTTTCATAAATACCACCACTAATTACCTTAAATTCTGCCTATGTCTCCTCAAGAATACCATCGACAATCACACAGCAAGTTCCACCTAGTAATATCCCTAATTTCTATCTTCAGAAAGGAATTTATATATATTCAGATGCAACCATTCACCGAGGAAGAAACATTACCTCACAAAATTCACCCTTAAACCAGTAAGTCCAACCTTAAACCAACTCCACACACCGCTTTATCAAAATCAAAGATAAACAAGCAACTGAAACCAGCAGCAGAACATTTCCAAATTCAGCAACCGACTTCGGAAGGGAAGGTAACGATCACTCGGCAGAATACATATCCAATTTCAGCAACAAATACCAACGACCGCAAATCTGTCAAAAAGCCACACAACGCTAACACGTTATTGTAATATAACATAACCAGCTAGCTTTCAATATAGGTAGAATCAATTACAAACAACACAGAACACAACTACACAACTCGGTACAAAGAACACAAGAACGGGAGTTACCTCAGCTGACTCGGTAGAATCAATTTTCCCTCGATAGAACACAACTCGGCAAGTAGCCTTTCGATTAAAAGCAACCGTTCGGATTCATCCTCATTGTCTCTTCGAACAAACAAATAATCAGAACTTCCCTCCAACCAAACAAACTGCCTTACTCGTACTCGACTTTGCTATTTAGAACTTCCGAGCTTCACTTCTCCAACCAAAGATCCTCAACCCAAATCCGAGATCTCACTAATCGAAACTTGCTTGCGTTTAGAAGAAAATTAAGAATCACGAATGGTTTTTCAAGATTTAGGAATGTTGATTATGGGGTTAGCTTACAATTACAATATGGAAGACTGGAGATGCAAACCTCGGACATAATAAAGATCTAATATCAAAACAGCGTCATTTTGATTAATAATGCTAAAACGACGTCGTTTGGAGTGATTCCAAGCTTAAGTAATTATTCCTAAACGACATCGTTTTCCTACTCAATCATGATGGATGCATTTCATACTTTAATTATTTGTTTTTAATTTTAATTAATATTAATCATATACTATTTTGTTTATATTTTAAATAATTAAATATATTCAATAATAATAAATAATATTATATATTATTCAATTAATTATTTTACATAATAACTTATTTATATTATAGTTATATTAAAGGAAGAAATTATTTTTAAAAATATTACATATTTTATATTTATTGATAAATTATTAAATAAACAATACTTATACTTACAAAATAAATATTAATTTTATTACTTATTACAAATTTTAAATTTATACAATAATATAAAATTTTTTTATAATTTTTCACTTTTCAATTTGACATTTTTAAATATATTATTTATATAAATTTTTAAAATAATTCATATTACTATATTTTTTCTAAATTAATAACCATTACCTATATTATATATAAATTACAAATTTTTTAATTATCCCTAAAATCCTACATTTACATTTAAATAAACAATTACTTTGCGTTAAATAAAATTCATATTTTAATATTTTAAATATAATTTTATGAAATTAGTCATTCAATATTTTCTACATAAAAAATATTATTTCAAGAATATCTTCATTATAAATAAAATATTATTCAAATTTATTTATTTATAACTTACTAATAATATCACTTTTTTATAATTAATTCAAGAAAATAACTAGAATGGAAATAGTGACGAATGGAAATAATGACGAATGGAAATAGTGACGAATGTAGAGACAGATGTAATTATTGTTAAATAGTGATGGAATTACTTCCATTTCAATTCCGTCATAAAATAGCAATGCAAATACTACCATCTTTAAATCCATCACAAGCAACATATCCATCACAACTTTTGTTTTACATTATCATTTGCAACAGATTTAGTGACTTCATTATTAACCGTCATTGTTCTATCTCCTTTTCGTCTCCAAATAGTGATGAAATAAATTTCATTCTAAATCTGTCATAATTTTGTATATTAGTGGATACTAAATTATTTGTATCATAATACAAAAATAATAAAAGATAATATAAGAATTATCCAATATCTTAACAAAATTTAGTTTGATAATTCCTTATATTAACTCTCTCGTATAGACTAGAGTAATTATCATACATCTTTAATAAAATCTTAGAGAATATAAGTGCAAACTATCCAAATAATTTTCTGAAACACATAACTATTAATTCATATTTATATTTTAAAATTAAACTTTAGTATCTTAAATTATATTTTAGAATGCAATAATCAAACTCATATATTTTAATATGTTACTTTATTTTTTACTAGTGGGTTAATAACTTATTTATTAAGTAAATAACTCAATAATTTAAGTTAATGATAAAAGAGGTTTAACTTAAAATTTAATAATTAAATTTATATTTTAATTCAATCATAAGAGTGATTATTAGAATTGGTGATTTAAGGAGAAAATTATGCCTTTCCAACCACTATATGTGATTGTTTCTTGACTTGTAAGTCAACTGCCCATATGAAGAGAGCATGGAAGATGGCATCATCATCCAAAGAGAAAGGTATCGTCATCATCAGGATCTTGTTTCTAGTATTAATCGTACCATTAAATGCTAGAGAATCATCTTCTGTACAAAGTAATGGCAGCAATGATGAAGTTGTGGGATTGTTAGCTTTCAAGAGATCCTCTGTTTAGTTTGATTCTAATAACTTGTTAGTCAACTGGACTTCAAATTCCCTTACTCCATGTTCATGGAATGGTGTTTCCTGTTCTCCTAATGGGCATGTGACTTGTCTCAATCTCAGCAACTTTGGTCTTTCCGGCAGTCTACACCTCCCTTACTAGACTATTTTGCCATGTCTAAAGCATCTTAGTCTGACATGAAATTCTTTCTCTTGTGGCGATTTATCTGCCTCTACTACTACTCATTGTATTCTAGAGACTATCGATCTTTCCTTCAACAACATGTTTGACCCTCTTCCAGGAAAGTCTTTCCTTTCTTCGTGTAATCATCTTGCTTTTATAAATCTTTCTCACAATTCCATTCCTGGTGGTGTTCTTCAGTTTGACCCATCTTTATTGCATCTCAATCTTTCTGGTAATCATATTTCTGATTCTGAGTTCTTGACCAACTCCCTCTCTATCTGCCAGAACTTGGTTTTTCTCAATTTTTCTAATAATAAGCTCCCAGGAAAGCTTGATGTTAATCCCTCTTCCTACGAGAATCTCAGTTTCATACCTTTCGTATAATATGCTCACTGGGGGTATACCATTAAACTTTATTTTATACTCACCACCATCTCTCAAGTATATCGATCTCTCTCATTATAGTTTATCCGGTAGCTTCTCTAATACGTATTATGGGTACTGTAAAAACCTAATTTTTCTCAGTTTTTCTACAAACAGGCTTTCAGGAATTGGGTTTCCATATAGTTTGGACAACTATTAGGTTTTGGAGACACTTGACCTCTCCTATAACGATTTTTAATTCAATATTTTAGGTGCCATGCTTGGAGGTTTCAGGAATTTGAGATGGCTTTCTTTAGCAGGTAGTCAACTGTTTGGTGAAATTCCTCCCTAGTTAGTACAGGCTTACGGAAGGCTTCACGAGCTGGATCTGTCAATGAATAGACTCACCAGTGGCTTACCTGTGAACTTTTTATCATGCTCTTCATCATTGCAGAGCCTAAATCTTGGAAGCAATATACTTTTTGGAGATTTTCTCGCAACGATAGTTAGTAATCTATGGAGGCTGAAATTTCTCTATGTACCATTCAACAATATAAGTGGTCCTGTGCCTTTGTCTTTGACAAATTGCATTCAGCTTCAAGTGCTTGACCTAAGCTTTAATGGTTTTATTAGGAATGTTTCTGTGAGATGGGCCATCTTGTGGGCAGCTGCAATTGTTGAAGCGGTGTCAAAATTGTTGAAACAATTGTTAAAGGTGGTGCCAAAATTATTTACTCATATTAAAAAAAAATTAGGTGGTACGCATTTTGTCTCTCCTATAAATAGGAGAGGTTAAGGCATCAGTTTTGCATCCTACAAAAAAAATCCTACAAGAGAAAAATATGAGAGAAAGAAAAATTTGAGAGTATTTTTTTGATTCATTTTGTAACTCCAAATTATTTTCTTTTTAATAAAATTTTTCGATACTTTGTCCTAGGTTTTTATCCTAATTTGTTTGGGGGATTTCCACGTAAATCTATATGTTTATATCTTTTATTTTCTCAAATTTTAGCTGTGACCCTGCTTTATCCGATCCATATTTTTCAACAAGTGGTATCAGAGCTTTGGTTCTTATTGGAGGAATTTTTTGAAAAGGAGCACGTCAAAAGGAAGGAAAAATTACGATGAATTTTTTGGTGTGATCCGTTCGAAAAATAAACGTAAACAGTCGAATTAGTGAATAGTATCAAACAGTAAAATGTATTTAAAAGGTGACGGTACTATAGCATTTTGGCCACTTTGCTGTTCATACTGCAGCAGTTCACTGTAGCAGAGGCACTGTAGCAATTCACGATACTGTTTTACGCGTATATACATACTTATCATATGCTTTATGGTTGCTATTAAATTAGATCCTTCACAACAGAAAATAAGTTAGATTATATCGTAAGCAATGAAATTGTGATAAAAGCAATAGCGACAAAATTTGAGATCGAGAAGTTCAATGGGAGAAATTTCTCATTGTAGAAACTGAAGATAAAGGCTATCTTGAGGAAAGATGGTTGCCTGGCGGGGATCACTTGATCAGACTATATGAGGCTAAGTCATTGCACAACAAAATTTTCCTTAAGAGGAAACTATGCACCCTGAGAATGACAGAATCTACTTCCGTAACGGAGCACCTTAATGTCTTGAATACACTATTTTCTCAGCTTACATCATTGAGCTATAAAATAAAGTATCAAGAATATATGGAACTTCTACTCTAAAGTTTACCAGATTCGTATGATCAGCTCATCATCAATTTAACAAATAATATTCTTTCTGATTCTTTGGTCTTTGATGATATTGCAGTAGCTATTCTTGAAGAAGAAAATCGATGAAAGAATAAGGAAGACAAGTAGGTAAGTTCATAATAAGTGGAAGCCTTGACAGTGATGAGAGGGAGATCAACAAAACGTTGCTCAAGTGGGAGTTAAAATCATGGTAGGTCAAAATCAAGGAGTAAGAAGAATTTCAAATGTTACCACTATGGTAAGAAGGGTCACTTGAAAAAGGATTATTGGAGTCTGAAGAATTCCACTTCTCAAGAGAACGTGGCGAGCACTTCAAATGATAGCAATGTGTTATGCTGTGAAGCAGCAATATCTACTGAGAATAAGAAAAAGTGTGCTGATATATGGGTTCTTGACTCAGGAGCAAGTTATAATATGACCTCTCGAAGAGAATGGTTCCATCATTATGAACCTATCTTAGGAGGATCTATGTATAGCTGCGAAGATAATACCTTAAAGATGGTAAGCATTGGTACTATTAAATTGAAGATGCATGATGGAATAGTCCATACTATTCAAGGAGTATGACATGTGGAAGGCCTCAAGAAGAATTTATTGTCTGTAGGATAACTGGATGATCTAGATTGCACTATCAAAGTTCAGAAATGCATCATGAGGATTAGCTGAGGAGTGCTGATAATTATGAAAGGCGAAAAGGTTGCTGCGAATTTGTATATGTTATGTGGAGAGACTGTGCAAGAAGGAGAAGAATTTGTTGCTTCAAGTTCAAGTGAAAGATCTGCAATGGTATGGCATCAAAAACTTGGACATATGTCTGAACAAGGCATGAAGATTCTTGCTGAGAAAGATCTACTTCTGGGTCTTACAAAGGTGGTATTACCTTTTTATGAGCATTGCATTACAAGTAATCAGCATCGATTAAAGTTCAACACATCCAATTCTAAAGCAAAAATATTCTTGAATTGGTTCACTCTGATGTATGGCAAGCACCAGTTTTGTAACTAGGAGGAGCAAAGTACTTTGTATCCTTCATCGATGATTACTCTAAGAGATGTTGGGTGTATACTATCAAGAGTAAGGGAGATATGTTCATAACTTTCAAATCTTACAAAGCATGGGTTGAACTTGATTCAAGCAATAAGATTAAGTGTTTGAGGATGGACAATGGAGGAGAATATATTGGTAATGAATTTGATAGCTTTTGCAAGCAGGAAGGCATCAAAAGGTAGTTCACTATGTCGTATACTCAACAACAAAATGGAATGGCAGAGCGGATGAACAGAACTCTGTTAGAAAGAACAAGAGCAATATTAGGAGCTGCAGGTCTAGATATAAGGCATTTGGGCAGAAGCAGTCAACACTGCCTATTATATGATCAATAGGTCTCCATCTACAACAATTGAATTGGAGACACCAATGAAGATATGGACTGGGAAGCCAATTGATTATTCAAACCTCCATGTATTTAGAAGTCCTATGTATATAATGTATAATGCCCAAGAAACTACAAAGTTGGATCCAAAATCCAGGAAGTGCTTATTCTTGGGGTATGCTAATAGTGTGAAGGGGTATCGCCTGCGGGATCCCACTGCCCACAAGGTCATAGTCAGCAGGGATGTTATCTTCTTGGAAGATAAATTAAAGGGAGATAATGATAGCACTTTGAAAGAAAGTTCAGAAACTACAGCTGTACAGGTGGAAAAGAAGTCTACAGAAAAAAATTCTTCTGAAGCAGCACCAGAGCACGATGAAGCAGAGTCAATTGAGTCTGAAGAGACAGATCTTGGAAAGGGAAAAAATGCAAATTCAATACCATCCTGGCATAATGATTATGTTATGGGTAGTAATGTTGCATACTGTCTTCTAACTGAGGAAGGGAAGCCATCAACTCTCTAAGAAGCAATGAACATTTTAGATGCATCTCAGTGGATGGCGTCGATGCAGGAAGAAATGGAAGCTTTGTATAAGAACAAGACTTGGGAGCTCGTGATACTGCCACAAGGAAGAAAGGCCATTGGTAATAAATGGATCTTTAAGATCAAAAGAAACAGTGATGATCAAGTAGAACGGTTTCATGCAAGATTGGTGGTAAAAGGCTATGTTCAGAAAGAGGGGATTGACTTTAATGAAATATTTTCTCCTGTGGTTTTGTCGCACCCTAATTTTGGACCGGCTTTGATTCGGATCGATTCCGAGTTGATTCTGGGCCTTTTAGGTTTCTTTCGGACTGTCCGGGGTCCTTTCGGACCGGGCTAGGCCCGCTTAGAGTTTCATTTAGCACTTTTGGGAGGATGTGCGATCGCATATGTCCCATTACACTCCGCATATGATCATGTGCGTTCGCATATGTTTCATTACACAACATGTGCGATCGCACATGTTCCCAAGGGCAAACCTAATTAAACCCTAATCTGCCATTTGGCTTAAGGACCGGAATTTTTAGCAAAACCCTAGACTCCTAGGCAGCCGTCAGCAACTCAAAAACGTGATTGGACATTCCTAAACACAATTCTAATCAATCTAAGGCATTAGGATTAATAAAAACGCACTAAAATCAACTAGAATTAGGCGTTTTAATCACCTAACCTTGGATTTGGATCGGATTGGATTACAATTCTCATTCCCTAACGCTTTGGAGAATCTACAAGAGGTAAATCGATCCCTTTTCATTGATTTTACAT
>CANYBF010508638.1:0-16196 GCA_948192965.1 Dalechampia spathulata
ATAGTATTCTGATTCCATACTTGATTATCCTTTTACAAATTTATGTCTTTCTTAATAACAAAACTTTACTTAGCTTAATTATTCCATCAATATCTCAATATATATATAATCATGTAATAATCATTCACTAAACTTTGTTCAATTTAATTATATATATCCTTATTATTCTTATTTTGACATTCTATTTACATATGACCATATACATGTATATATATATATATATATCTTACGTCTTATGAAAGTTACTTCACCATTTTCATTGAGTAAACCTTAGGTCATAATCTTTTTATTTAATTTTCATTACTAAAATGAATAAGTTAAAAACTTATAAACTATACGTCATCATCATTTTTTTTACCATAATTTACATATCCCTAACTTATGTTTTTGATATAAGGTTCCATCTTATAATATAAATGCTTCCTAAAACTCATATCATAATTTAATTAAATCTTATTCTTTGCTCATCTTTAAACCTTATATTGTCTTCTCTTTTACTTTATTTAAATCATTAAATGTTATATCTAATCTTCCCTTTTATATAATTAGTCATTATTTTAATAAACCTTTTATAACATTAATCATATTAAATTCATAGTTCCATATTAGTCCTATATACGAAAATTGTCATAAACTTTATACATTTTTTTTTGTTCTAACTTTCAATTTAATCATCATTCTTAACTCTTACTTAATTAACTTTATATCATCAATTAATTTTATTTTTAAAATACTTAATTAACTTAATTCGTCAATCATTTATGTCATTATATTAATCATTATCGTATGCTCTCAAATCATCCACTCAAGCCATATTAAATGTCTTTTTGTTTTTATTCATATTAATGTCCATACCTTATCTTATTTTTCTTTTAATAAGCCAATTTCCTCTTTATTTTATAGCCATACTCCAAATTATCAATCATAAGAATTTTTGATCTTATCTTTTATTCATTAATCTAAAATAACAAATATCTTAATTAAGAAATAAACTTAAATCATAATTAAAATTAATTAATAACATCAATTATTCACCTTTTAAAGCTTCTAATTAGCACCGAGTTCCCTTAGTTATTTACTAATTTGCAACTATATCTTTAGAATGGTTGAAACTTTAAGTCCATCATTTGAATAATTAAAATACCATACTTTAAGTCTACATTTACAAGTTATACAGTAGATACATGATGTTACCCATCCAAAAGACTTAAATTTTTATCAATACTTAAACCATTTTTAAATCATCAATTTTATAATATCATATCTTTATTTCTATATCCTTAACTTCTAAAAATCAAACGTAACTTTTAACCCAACTTTAAATCATATTAAACTTAGATTTCTTAATCCATTTTTAATGAAGACCTTACAAATTTTAATAGAAGCTTTTAACTTACCTTTAATCTCATCATTTTACTTGGTATCCTTATTAGGTTTGACCATGAAGAAGAAAATGCAACACAACACACACGCCACATCCACTAAATCACCCTTTTACATCACTAATTTTTCTAAGACTCAAATCAATAGCTAAAACTCTAAAATCCTCATCAAACATTTGGTCCTCACAAGAACAGCCCCCAAATCAATTCGGCTAAGACAATATTATAGGTATAAACGCATAAATCTAGCAAGTTAACAACAAAATATACTCACCTTTCAACAAAATTACTAAAAACCGCAATAAAAATTGATCTTCGTTAGGATTTGCACCCGTTCTTCTCACCATCATCTCATTAACCTTCATAACTTCATCTTCTAACTAAACACGCACATGCATGTCACAATCCATCAAAGAAATGGTGTCTAGATGGCTTTTCAATTACGGCTTCAAAGAAAACTCATGCTGTTTTTATGGTTTCAGTTTTTATCTTATAAGAAACAAGATAATGTACTTTGGCTTTTATGAAAACAAATGAAAGAAGGGTCTGTTTTGGTTTAGCCATAAAGATTACCTTTTATTTAACTCAAACATTGAACTTCAAAGAGAAAATAAAGAGAAGGGATTACGGTTTGGCTCAACTTATGGAGAGTGCTTCGGCTTCTTCATAAAAGATGAGAAAAATAGAAATTCCTTGTTTCAAACTTAAAGAATACATATATAACTTGATTTAAGCTTGAATTTAGGAAAGAAAAGAAGAATATTGAGACATGGTATATGTTTTTCCTTAGAAAATAGTGAGGAACAACATGAAAAATCAAGAAGAAATTTATAGAAAAGAGGAGAATAGAAAGCATAAGGGTCGACCAAAGTGAGGAAGGAAATGTTAGGTTATTTCAAATGACCCATACGATGGCCTTTAGTTTGTAAAAGATAGGGCAGATGCAACTTAAGACCATACACCTTCATCCATGTGATTCTTTCCTTCCTTAACCCCTTTAATATGTATTTGTATATGTATAAATTTCATTTTCTTTTTTTAAAACCCTTCAAATACATATTAATGACCTCAATACAGCTTACATACAAATTTAACATCAGTAATACTCTCCATACATATTTAATTATCTATATATTTGCAATAGATCAATTAAAATACCTTATTAGTTTCTTTCCTTTTTCTATTTCTCATACACCATATTTTATTCATTTTACTTTTCCATTATTTTTTTTCCTTCAATAATAAATAAAATATAATTTCTCATTTCCACATCATCAATCTATTATTTAATTTATATCTTACATATTTCTTAATAAATCAATAATTTAAGTTCCACATTAGTCCTTTTTATTTCTTAATTAAATTAAACTATTTTATATTGATTCCATCATATGCCTAATGAATATCTTAATACTATTCTAATTTCTCAACTAAATATTCACTTAATTATTCAATACTCTAATTTATGACATCATCATTTACTTTTATGACATCATCATTGACTTCTAAATTCCTTTATACTTTCTTTTCTATTTTATAAATCTTATGATAAATAAACCATCGTAAACATACATATTTAAAATATTTAATATTTTCCACATCAAAATCATCAATAAATCTCCATACGCATATATTGACTCGTATATATTTCATGTGTATAATTTATTTATACGATCCTTAATCGTACACAATTTATTTCATTATACATTCTCCGAATCCAACCATAATTTATCTTAATTCCCTTTTTACATGTATTTCCTTGCATATATAAATTATTTCACCATCAATATACGTGCATTTTAATCGATCGATCTAATTTTTCATGATCAAACTTATTTATTTATTTTTTTCACATTTGACTCCCAAAAATCATCTTATCATCTTTCCTTGATCCTAATAAATAGTTTTGATCATTTTCATGTATTTATAAATATTACCCCAAAATGCACATTTTCCCATAATTTGATAGTATCGTCAAATTTTAATCATACATAAAATAATTTCCACCAATTAAATCATTAGTACTACATGCACTAAAATTGAGAATGTGATAAGAACCATGCTTCTTCTTCAGGTATTTTCATGATTAAGGTTAACTCTAATGTTGTTTCTAGTAACAAGACTTGGGTATTAGATACTGGCTATGCATCTCACATTTGTTATGATTTACAGGGGGCTGGTTAGTAGGAGGAGGCTAAGTAGGAACGAAGTAGACATCAAGGTTACTAATGGAGCATGAGTTGCTGCATTAGAAGAAGGAACCTATATTTTGCACTTAGCTTCTCATTTAAAACTAGAACTCAATAATTGTTATTTTGTTCTAAGTTTGAATAAGAACCTTATTTCAGTATCTTGTCTTGTTGAACAAGGATTTAATTTTTTCATTAATAACAATGGTTGTTCAATGTTTAAAGATAGTATGTTTTACTGTTCTGCAAATGTTAAGAATGGAATTTATATACTGAATAATACAGACCTCATTTACAATGTCTAAACTAAGAGAATCAAAGTTGATACTCTTAATCCACTTTTTCTATAGCGCTATCGTCTAGGGCATATAAACAATACTCGTATTTCTAAGTTGCACAAACTAGGCAATTTGGTCTTATTTGATTTTGAATCATATGAAACATGTGAATCTTGTTTGCTAGGCAAGATGATAAAATCATCTTTTAAAGGAAAAGGTGAAAGAGCCAAAGAGGTACAAGAACTCATACATTTAGATGTATGTGGTCCTATGTCCATACATGCTAGAGGTGGATATAGCCACTTCATTACATTCATAGTTGACTATTCTAGATATGGATGTTTGTACTTAATGAAGCATAAATCTAAAGCTTCTGAGAAGTTTAAAGAATTCAAAAATGAAGTAGAGAAACAACTTGGCAAGACTATCAAAACACTTCATTCTGATTGAGGTGGTGAATACCATAGCTAAGAGTTTCTTGAACATCTCAAAGATAATGGAATTTTATCTCAATAGATACCTCCTTATACACCACAGCATAACGGTGTATCTGAAAGGAGAAATCAAACTTTATTACATATGGTTTGATCCATGATGAGCCTTGCAGACTTACCTAAATCATTTTGGGGTTATGCACTGGAGACTGCTATTCATATTTTGAATAGAGTTCCATTTAAATTGGTTGATGTTACTCTATATGAAATGTGGTATAACAAGAAATCTATCTTATCTTATTTTAAGGTATGGTGTTGTCCTTCTTATGTTAAAAGGACAATGTCAGACAAGCTTGAGGTAAAGTCTAATAAATGTTATTTTGTGGGATATCCTAGAGAAACCATAGGATATTACTTCTATCTTCCTTTGGAATAAAAAGTGATTATTTCAAAGCATGCTATTTTCTTAGAGAAAAAATTTCTTTTAAAAGGAGATAGTAGGAGTAAGATTGATCTTGATGAAGTTCAATTAACACAAGATAAAGCAGATCAATTGATTGATCCTATTGATGTAGAGTTATAACCTATGGAAACACAAGCTCCTAGAAGCTCAACTAGAATAAGAACTATGCTAGAGAGGTATGGATTCCTTATTCATGAGAATAAAGAAGTCTTATTAGTTGAGAATGATGAGCCCATAGACTATGATAAAGTTCTAAAAAGTTTAGAATGTGACTTATGGTTAAAGGCCATAAAGTCTGAAATGGATTCCATGTGAAAGAACCACGTGTGGACTTTGGTTGATCCACCTGAGGGGATAAAACCCATTAGGTGTAAGTGGGTCTTCAAAAAGAAGACAGACGTGGATAGTCATATGGTTGCCTATAAAGCTCGCTTGGTGGCAAAGGGTTATTGTCAAAAACAAGGAATTGATTATGATAAAACTTTCTCACTAATAGCTATGCTTAAATCCATAAGAATCTTACTAGTTATTGTTGCTCATTTCAATTATGAAATATGGCAAATGGATGTGCAAGCAGCTTTCCTTAATGGAAATCTGCTTGAGGAAGTATATATGACACAACCTGATAGTTTTATATCTAATGATAGCAATAAGGTATGTAAACTTCAAAGATCCATTTATGGATTGAAGCAAGCATCAAGGAGCTGAAACATACATTTTGATTAAGCAGTTAAGGAATTTGGATTCATTCAAAACATTAATGAACCTTGTGTTTACAAGAAGACTAGTGGGAGTGCAATTGCTTTCCTTGTGTTATATGTAGATGATATATTACTCATAGGAAATGATGTCTTATTTTTCTAGAATGTTAAAGTTTTGTTATCCAGATTCTAATCTGATAAAGATGATTGCAAATCTCAATCAGGTTATGTGTTTGTGATGAATGGTGGTGCAGTTGTTTGGAAGAGTTCTAAATAAGAGACCACAGCAGATTCTACAACAAAGGTAGAGTACTTAGTTGCATCTAACGCAGCAAAGGAGGCCATGTGGATAAGAAAGTTCTTTCATGAACTTGGTGTGGTTCCATGTAGCGTAGAAGCTATTCCTCTGTTATATGATAATAATGGAGTAATAGCCTAGGCGAAGGAGCCTAGGTCTCACCAGAAGAGTAAACATGTACTCAAGAGATATTATTTGATTAGAGAGATCATTAGTAGAGGAGAAGTAGAGGTTAACAAAGTTCACACAGAGCAGAACATGGTGGACCCTCTCACTAAGGCATTGACACATAGCAAACATGATAGGTATGTAACTTCTATAGGATTAAAGTTTATGTATGATTGGCTCTAGCATAAATGGGAGTTTATTAGTGTATGCTCTAGAGCATCATGTTTCATTGTAATTTGATATTGAACCATTTATCAATAAAAGGCATCATTCATTATTCAGTTTACTCCATAAATTATTAATTAAATAATGAATTCCAAGATATGGGAACAGTACAAAGGAATTCATAAAGAAGTTTATGAAATGAGATTCTTATTGTATGCAAATATTCAATATCTAAATTATCCCTGATTAATGTATTAATAAGAATGGATATTATTGATGCGGTTAAGATTAGCACATGTTACACTTCTTTTAGGGATGATTCTCATTCATCATAACAAGAGTTGTCTAAAGTGAACATGTAGATGAGCAGTGGGAGGCTATCTCATTGAAGGCCTTACCGGTGAGATTTCATATGGATGATTGATCTATGTCTGTGAAGTATATCTCACTCATATCAGTAATGGAAATATCCTTAAGACTTGATATAACAAGGTTATTTTAATTATGGATCACTATGTTTTGACTCCTATATTTTATTCCTCCATCGGAGGCGTTCATAACTTGGAGGTTGCATATAATATGAAGTAGTTGAAGGTATTTTTTTATCAATAAATGTTTCACGACTCTAGATCAACTTTAGGGGTTTCTCTCATTGATTCATGTAATATTCTTTATTCAGGAATCTCTGGCCAAAGTAAAATGCCTATTAATGAATTTCATAAGGGCCTCTTGGGAATAAAGATTATGGTACGTGAAAGATCAAATTTAGGGCACGATCTAACACACTTGATTATGCATTGAGTTGACATTAATCCATACTCAAACCTAAATGAGATAAAGAATGGTGAAAGGAGTTTATTGCATGGAATCTAATGTAAAAGGGTTATAGTCAAACTAATGACCTATTGACATTTGGGTAGTCATGATGTATGACTAGACACCTCTCATGATTTACATATGATGTTATTAAATGAAGTTTAATAATATATTCATATGTTGCCAACATGTCAAGAACCCAAAAGGTCACACATTAAAAGTAAGGAAATAATAATCATGAATGGATATTGGTGAAATAATGTTTTGTAGTTATTAGATAACAAGGATTTTTCATTTTTATTAGAAATATCATGAAAAGAGATTTGATTCAATACCAAGATCACTTAAATCTGATGAGTAGAACTTAAGATACAAGTGATTTAAGATGACATGTTCTACATGCATGATATATACGGGATTTTGACAGAATTGATTGACTTAATAGTCAAAATGTGGTTGTCACATAACTTATTCATGTATGATGAATTAAGTGGAAGTGCTCATGATTGGTGGGTGCTTTTGGAAGGAAATTTAAGTTAGTCACATGCGAGTCACATGCCAGAAGCATGTGACATGCACATGACTTGACTTATTATAACCCTAAACCTAATTAGGGTTATATATGATGTTTTGGTGAAAAAAAAAAAGAGAGACAAGCAAAATTTTGACTGCCTCCTTCCTCCTTCTGCTCTCTAGAATTTTGAAGCTCAAGAACAAGGAAAACAATTAGGTTTTGATAGAACATCAAGGAGAAAAATCAAATTCAATCACCATTCTTCATCCATTCTCTTTATGTTTATTTTACTAATCTCTAAACAAAACTAGTAATTTGATTACTGATCATTTTCTTAACTTGTGTGGATAGTTTAGAGATCCTCTATCCTTGGGGATTGAAAAGTTTGCTACAACTTTTCAGAAGGTAAAAGAAAGAAGGAGATTGGCTTAAAAGTAAGTTTTTTAATCTCCTTGTATCTATATAATATTCTCTGTATGTGATGTTTTCTATGTATACAATTGCAAGATCCATTGTAAAATGTGAATTTAAAAAGTTTTAAATTATATCTTCTACTGCTAATCACGTTTTAATAAACGAACAGGAGATTTCATCCTTATACTTCATATGCACTCTCATTCAAGTATTTAACATGCAAAGCCATATTTAATCACATGTTAACAAGATAAGGCATCGTTTTGTATACTTGCTACCACTTAAAAATTCATTTTCCAAAGTTGTACTCGACTTGAGTATCATAACACTCGAGTTGAGTGCATTGCTGCCCATTTTACTATCACCATCAATTTAATTTTAGAGTCATAATACCTGAGTATAACTATACTAGACTTTAGTACACTACTGCCTCTATGATTTTTATTTTTTTTTCTTTTCAAGCATTACACTCTACTTGAGTGCATTACTGTCTCTATGGGTCTTATTTTTCCAACATCCAACTTGACTCGAGTAGAACCATACTCGACTCGAGTATGCTACTGCCTATATAGGCCATGTTTTAAGTATTCTACTCAACTCGAGTATGTTGTTACCTTTATTTTTAAGCACCCAAAACTCCTCCAAATGTTTTCTTAAGCTTCCTAACCCATTCTCATGATCAAAACACCTGAAAAGCACTTCTAAAACTTGCCAAAAACATCGAATCAACATAATCTAAAGTTCAATCATATATCAATTACAATTCATCATAGTTTTGACTTCACTCACTCCATCCAAGCATGATCAAGTTTTTTTAAAAAAAATGATTATAATATTCATGGATATGCATGATCCCATATGTTCACATAACCTCCATAATTGATCATAAAATAGCCATAAGAAAATAACTCAAGGGAAGAAGTATACATAAAGTAAAGAAAAGGAACAACCACAATCTTAGATTCATGCTTCCTCTTACTTGGATCTCAAACCCTTGAAGATTTAGTTTGTAAGAGCAAGAAAGCAAAAGGAGAAGAGATAAGAAGTGACTCTCATTCTGTGTGTGTAAGGGAAGATAAGGGAAGGAGGAAAAGTGTCTAGCCTCTAAAATTAACTTTTCTCTTTCTCACAATCAAAGCTACCCCATAGCCTTCATAATTCATTTTAATATATGCTGCTATATATACATATTCATACATATAATATACATACCTAATAGACCTTATATTATCCTTTTATTATATTCATTAAGACTTTAAATTAAAATATTAAATACATACCAAAGAATCACCTATTTCATAATGTACGCAGAATTAATATCTAACACACATGTACAAGTAAATTATATATTCATTTAAATAAATAAAACCATTCATCTCAAAAATACCTTCTTTCCATCAACCTTTTATGCATATCTAATCAACAAAACATTTATCACCACTTAATACCATAATTTCATTTAATTGTATACTTCATTCATTGTATCATAAAATATGATCAATGCATCTATAATATGATATGTGTGTAGATGTGATAATTTGCAAGACTTATGTGATAAAGTACAAGTCAATGTTAACTGAAGGTTGTTTGTTTGCCATAAAAAAGTGTCAAGGTTGTGCAAAGTTCTGGGTACTATCAACCATTGTCAAGTAAAATAAAAATAATCTTAATATCCTCTATTGTTTTACCAAAACTTGAAAAATGAGTATTGAAAATTGTAAAAAATATATTTGAATTTATTACCACTGATTTGGTATAGACTCGCATTAATGATAATCGAGTTTTATCAGGTATATATATTATTTAATTTAAAATTATCTCAATTTTAAACATTTATATATTCCTCTTTCTCTACTTCTATAGTTTTGGATTTTAGTGTATTAATCCTCCATGTCTTTCTTTTGATTTTTTCATCCATTTATTTTCTATAAACTTGTTCATATTATTTAATAAATATTGTCAATTAATTGCTTCTTAAATTATGACTTTTGATGTTCCTTTAATGTTTATATTTCATTCCCCTTATATATCATATCCTATATATATGATAGAATTGTATTTTATGTCATTTTATATTTTCTTTTTTTATTTAGTGAAGACCTTTAATCTTCTATAGTTAATATTTTCAAATATTTGTATATCAAATTATGACATTTTATATTTCTCTTATGTTTATGTTTTTCATATATATATATATATATAAGTGTATAATGAAAATTGTTTATTCCTTTTTTATTACATTTCAATCCATTAAAGATTTAATCAATACATATGATATATTATTTACTTTTATATCTTAATATCAATCAAAATTATTGAAGTATTATGATGCGAGCATGTAGAATATAGGAAGCTCTTAATATAAGTAAACAAAATAGATAAAAAAAAGATATATAACATGTAAGATAATTAAAATATTAAAAAATAATATTATTTAATAAATATATTAATTAAATTATAATTATTACCTAATATATTATATTAATTTTAACTACAAAATAATTAAATATATTTAATTGTAATAATAATAAATACATATTTATTATTAATAAATAAAATAATTTTTTCAGTTATTGGTAGTACTAATTAAAATATAATATCAGAAATCTCACCTCAATTAAATCAAAATAGAAGCCACGCACGCGTTAGAGTCATGGTTAAAGAACGAAACGCGGCAGAAAATGAGTACGTATGTTTTGTATTCCATCACGATCATCATCATGAGTGAATATATTAAAAAATTATATCATATAATGTCATGATATATAAATGTTAGATAAAGATAATTTATTATTTACCTATATTCACATAATTAATTTTTCTATTGAATTAATTTTATCATTTCACTTTTCGCGCATACAGTTCATCACAATGGTGTGTTGGCAACATCTCTTTTATCGTTATCCAAACTAACTTACACCTGTTTGTCTCTCTTCTTCTGTCATTGTCTTTTCATTTTATTTTGCCTTTTTTTGTTCGTCACTCTTCGTAGCAATGCTTTAGCTCATTCATTGAAAACTTCGAAGTACCTAGTGTCTCAATCTAATAATTAAGTATGACAGGTAAAGAAATCCTGGACAAGATGAAGGTCGGTTTTATTTTACGTACACTAACCTTCTATTTTGTTGCTTCATTTATATGTTTAGTTTCTTGATGATTTGTCGGATCTTTGGCTAATTTTTCAGCTTTCACTTTGTCATTCAATTCGAAGGTTTACAAACAGTAGATCTTTGTTTTGTTGTATTTTTTCTTCAATTAATATTTCAGATCTTAGTTTTAAAAGATTCAAATGAGGTTGAAGAATCCAAATGTTTATGTTTACATTTGTCTATATGGAAACCTAATAACAAAAATGTTTAATGATTAATACATCTCATATTTATATCTTACATTAATTTAGAACTAATGGATGTTGAAGATGCAACCTAAACAACATTCATTTACTTGTACAAACATTAATTGTATGGTTTTACTTGTCTTGCTTGGTTTGTAGATATTTTTTTGTCAAGTTCATGGACGTTGTTTGTTTTTCGGAAGGTTCCATGGATACTTAGCTTTGTTGGTTTGGATATTTAGAAAGTCCAAGTTTTCTAAGAATTAAAACATAGAGCAATGAACAATCGCTAAATTCTAAATTCTAAACAACCAAGTGACTAGTTCTAGTCGTATTGGATACGGTTGAATCGAATCGACACACGTCATATTTTTAGTTCAATTATTAACCGATTGATCTAGATCTGTAATATTATATTAGAGAAACTCGAGTTTGATACGTTTTATAGTTGATCCATTCCATCAACAAGGAGGCTAGAGTGCTCATGAACAACGCCTAAATTTGAAGAAAAAAGATATTTTCTTATATAAATTGATTTGAATGAATTTGATGGCTTTAATAAACCTTTGAATAGCATCTAACTCATTTTCTACCATTTTTTATCTTGAATTCATTTCGATCATCTATGAAACTTAAATTAAACTTAAATTAATAAAAATGCATTTTTTTTTAAGTATCAAATCTAATATTTATAATGAGAATGTATTAAAATGAATGAGAAATTATGTTAAAATAGGGATTTTTCATTCTTCATAAAGTTTAGTTCAGTTTGATAAATTTAAATAGGTTATAATATTATAACTGTCAATAAAACTTTAAACAACATTTCTGGTTTCGTAACTAATCCTACTCGTTGTCTTTCATTGTGACCTTTAAAGTTTTAGGTTTCAAGAGTTAATAGTTTGTGAGTTTACATGATTGCCAGGAAAAGGAAATACCAATGTGTTTACTTCAACCTTTTTAAGCACCTCATAAATACACTTTTTAATCAATTAATCTAATATGAAATGCCAATGTGTTTTAATTTGGAGCTTAGCTAATTTATCTGGCAGTTTGATGATTGATGATGCTTAATTTAGATTCATCTTTTAAATGTAACAGGAAAAAGTTGGGATGAGTTCATCTGCAGACTCTGGAAAGGGAAAAAGTAAGATGTCAAAGCATGTAACACACGGTTACCACTTGGTTAAGGGAAGATCACATCACGCCATGGAAGATTACATGGTAGCGGAATATAAGCAAGTTGGTGACAATGAGCTTGGCTTGTTTGCTATTTTTGATGGGCATCTAAGCCATATTATACCTGATTATTTGAGGGCAAACTTGTTTGACAATATCTTAAAGGAGGTAAGAAATGTTATTTCTATATTGTATTGCATTTCTGTCATTTTGTTCTATAGATCAACATATATATCCTAGATTTTTTTCCATTTTAATTAATTCTCTTGGAACAAAATGTTATAGAAATTACTTTTAGATTTTGTACACTCATGGATTCTTTGTTTGCTAAAGGTTAAATCTTTCCCTTGTTTTCAAAATACGTACTCTTAAAAGAGCTATTTTGTTGAAGAATCAAATTATTTGTTTAGATGAAATTCAAGCAAAGTTCACTCTAGCGTACTAAATTATGAAAGGGAAAAAAGACCACTTTTTTTTCATATAACAAGATAGTAAATATAGTGTAAAGTACTTTGGATACGAAGTTGGATTACCCATTACTTGCAATTTTCTTTCCGACCTTAATTTTATTCTTAACCAAGCAATCTATTAGAACTTTCATTCTGTTTGTCCCTTTTATTCTGATTCTGATTCCTAATCTGGAGTTTGACCGAACAATAACTAAAAATACAACTGTTTTTCGAAATTTGAAACAACCTTTGGCAATTTTGGGTGCTTACCAAATCAGTACATAGCAATGGATTATGAACATTTCCTTTCAGTATATAGTTATGATTTCTAAAACTGAGAAAACTAAGTTCTAGGTATGTTTTCTGTGTCAAAAAATTTCCTGCAAGTAGCCATACTTTTGGACGGAACCGGAAAATGCAATAAGGAAAGCATATCGCATAACCGACACTACTATTTTGGAGAAAGCAGCTGATTTAGGGAAAGGGGGTTCAACTGCTGTCACTGCAATATTAATCAACTGTCAAATGCTAATAGTAGCCAATGTTGGCGATTCTCGAGCTGTCATATGCAAAAATGGTGAGGCTAAACAATTGTCAGTGGATCATGAGCCAAATGTAGAAAAGCAAGAGATTGAAAATAGAGGTGGTTTTGTATCAAATTTTCATGGTAAGTAACTACTTCAATTAACGTTTACATATATGTTATAATCATTTTGTCCTACTATACGTATATCAAATTAGATATACAGGCATAAGAAAACAGTGAAGTTTTTTCTTTCTTTTCTTTCTTTGAGTAAACATTGAATAAACTTGTAATCATATTCCTTTAATAACTTCTTGCTTGAATACGACATTTCATGTGATATTAACCGTTACTGTAATTGATGAACGTGATGAATTCAGGGGATGTTCCACGTGTGGATGGGCAATTAGCAGTGGCTAGGGCATTCGGTGATAAGAGTTTGAAAAAACATCTGAGCTCAGAACCTGATGTTGCAAAGGAAGTAATTAGCGATGATACAGAATGTATTATCCTAGCTAGTGATGGACTGTGGAAGGTTTCTATTTAGACATGAACTTTATCGTTTTCCATGAATGGTCTCGTAGTTGCTAGTCCCTAAAATCTGTATTTTATATAATGGCAGGTGATGTCAAACCAAGAAGCAGTAGATGCCATCGAGGACATCAAAGATGCTCGTTCAGCTGCAAAACACCTCACTAAAGAGGCACTTACCAGGAACAGCACAGATGATATTTCTTGTATCGTTATCAAATTCTAGTGATCTTCGGGTTCCTTTTAATGTGAATTCTCATTTTTTCCCTTTAGATCACTGTTTTTCTTTGATTATATGTTCACAAATTTTAATCTGAAGCTAGATGGTTAGTAAGATCATAATCTGTGCGAAGGAGAAATATTACAAGCAAAAAGGGCAAATCAAATAAGTATTTCATTAAACTTAGTTCTTATATTATGCTTGTATTCTTCGTCTTTTTTTATCATCTACAGGAAAAAGGTTCTATTTTATTTGCTTGCAATTATAGGTCGAATGACTAATGTTTAGAGTGCTATCCTTGTGAAATGATGGGCTAACAACGTGTAGTCAATGAAGGACCTTAAGCTGCATTTATTCTCCGCAAAGTTTATAAAAATATTCTCCTTGGAGCTCATGAACAAACGTTTTTGGTATTTACAATTTGCAATCCAAGAAGTTTATCAAGTGTGAATCGGTCAATATTTTTTTGTTTATACAAACTTATTCATTAATTTTCTTGGTACTTCCATTTATTTCCTGCAGAATTCCTTTGGTCCAAATATCAATTCTAGATCAGAAACTCTTTTTAATAAAATATTTAGTAGGATGAATTGATCGTTAGCACAACCAATAGTCAAAATGACGCCGTTGTATGAAAATTTACAATTTGATTCAAGGAGGAAACTGGGAAGAGGTGGATGGTATTCGCCTGTAATTCCTGACGAAATCAAATGACAGTCCAAAGCCATGTGCTTAGTGCATTGATGATGACAGAATGCTTGGCAAGCTGAAGCCCGTGACGAAACGTCGAGGGTTAATGCAGCTGAGCCAGTCAGGATCACTATAGGCCTACAATTTTAGTGCATCGCAATGGGGAAGAATCAACCTTAACCAATCGTAGCTTACATATCGAAGGATTCTGTGAGAACTTAAAACTATTAAAAAATGGGAATTAGCAGCAGATTATCCTCAAAAGTCTGTCGTTGAAATAAAATTATAACAGACTTGTGATGAAAAAATATTATCATTTTTGCTTATCAGTAAATTTTATGAGAGAATTCATGATGTGAAAATTCATACCCATATCCGCAACTATTGAATTTTTTTAAAAAAAAATTGAATGGAAAATTTTGAAATTCTGAGTAAAAACTTTAGTCTGTTGCTAATTTATCGTTATCTTTTAAAGAATTTATTAAATAATAATCATATTATTATTATAAATAAAAAATTAAAACATGAATTTAAAAAATATAAATTATTTAATTTATAATAAATAAGTATTAAAAAGTATGATATGTGAAAAAGAGCGAAAATAAAATTTAAAGTAAATAATATATTTTAATAATAATGGTAATAATAACATTAATGGAAATTAAATAAAAACATTCAATGAAATAAAATAATAACTTTGAAAAATAAAATTAATAGGGAAAATTGATATAGAAGAATATAAAGGAAAATATGAAAGAAATAATATAGAAAATTACAAATTTATAGTATAAAAAATTATAAATAAAAATAAAATAAATTGAAGATAAGAAAAGTGATACAGAAAAAAGAAAGTTAGATGGAAGAGGAAGAAAATGAAAATAAGCTAGAAAATGAAGTGTGGTGAGATAAATAGTGATAAATGAAATTTGTCCCTAAATTTAATGATGGAAAAGTTTGCCGCTTAATCCGTTGCCAAATTTTAATATGAATAGGAAATTAAAAATTTTAGGTCAAAAAATTTGGCTGTGAATAAGATCTATTATAGAATTTGTTGCTAAATTTAGTGACAAACATTTTCGTCTGTAAATCTATCATTAAATTTATATATAAGTATGAAATTAAAAAATTTAGATAATAAAATTTAATCATTATTTAAATTCATTATAAAATCTTCAGCTAAATTTAGCTATGGTTTCTTCATTACTAAAAATAGTCTTGTTTTCCAGGGATATTTTTTTTTGTTTGTGTTTGGCACGAAATTGGAAAAACGTGTGTTGCGGGCGTGCCAGAGGTAAAAAACCTCAATTAATGCGCCTAGCGATTGTGAATCCCCAAGCTCCTTGGAACAATTTGCTTGGACGTAAATATATTGGCTCACTTGGATTTAGTTTGAGAAAAATCACAAGAATGTGAACGTAAATAAAAGAAACTAAGAGTAGCTTTAGGGA
>CANYBF010508676.1:0-33303 GCA_948192965.1 Dalechampia spathulata
GAATGTCTCATTAATATGCTTTTGGTAAACGCTTTAAAGGTACTTAAAAGTGCAATTTATAAGTGAAAAATGATGTTTATGCATAATATATTTGTTATATGATGAGAAAATATATGTTAGAATATATATTAGAAAGTATAAATGAAGTTAGAATTAAAAATAAGTTAGGTTGAACTTAAGAGTATTTTGGTAATTTCACTTATAAAGAGGGGTATTTTTGGAAAGTAAAATTATGTATGTTGGATATGTGATGTATGTTATTATATATTAATTTATGAAAATATTAAAAAAATGAAAAAAAATAAAATTAAGGAAGAAACCAATAGGATGGTGACAAGTGTCACCATGCGATTGGACCCTTTCTTGACTTGTAAATAAATAAAAAAATAAATAATCATAATAAAAAGAAAATAGGCTTTGTAGAAGGGGGAAAACGTGATGCCATAACCCTTTTCTTTTCTTCCATTACAAACTCCTTCTTCTTTTTCAATTAAATTTTATTCAATCTTAAGGTAAAAAAAAACAAACTTATGAATTTTATATTTTAAATATTGTTTTTACCTTACTCTTCTTGTGTATTGTCACATCCACATTAGGCACCCTGGTAGACTTGGATTAATGCATGTTTATGATGTGTATGTTGCTGCATTTGTTTATGTATGTATGTATGTATATGTGTATGTTCATATATGGCGATATGTGTAGGTGGTTGATGGCATATGGTGGATGATGTGATGTATTATGCGTGCCTTATGCTGATATGTGTGTTAGAATTGGTGTAATTGGTTTGGGAGTGAGGGAACATAGGTTTTGGGATGAGTTGGTTGTGTTTAGGTGGTAAGGGAAGGAGTTGAGATGGCTGACGGGTAAGTTTAGGCTTCGGTATGGGCATACGGGATTCCGTACGGGCGTACCAAACAGGGGAGAAGGCGTACAGGCGTACTAAAGGGTTGTACGGCCGGACGCCAACTCGCAGGAATTTGGGTGCATAAGGTGAATGGTGGACGTACGAGCGTACCAAAATTGGTGCGGGCGTACCGTCCCTCGCAGGAAAAAGTGTGCATCATAAGTTTTAGTTCGGTACGGGCGTACGGGTGGTGGTACGGCCGTACGCGACTTAAGTTTGACGAGTCAAACGTTAAATATTAAAGGTTTCTCCCTCCCCTATCAGTTTAAACCCTTTCTAAACCCTCTTAACCCTTCTAAGTTCTTTAGAAACAAAATCCTTAGTGCCGATAGAGTGCGGGAGCTAGAAGTTTCTAAGCCAGTCAATTGAGGAGAGATTCCAAGCTTCTATTTGAAGTAACCTGACTTCAGGTTTGTGCTAGTTCAATGTTTATTGGTTCATTAAAGACCCCTTTTGATGTCTTGGGACTGAAGTAAGGTCTTAATATGGATGATTCTTCCTGTTATGTTCTTAGTGATGCCTTTATAGCTTGTTTGATGGTTATATATGTCTAAAATGGTGCCTGTGCCATGAGAACATGCATTGAGAAAGGAGAATGGATGGATTATAGAGAGTAAGAAAGAGAGTGATGAGTACAGAGGTAAGCTCTAGGCATACTGGGTCAATATACATGATGTGATTCCTATGAGGAATCACGTAGAATAATGCCCTCCCTTCTGGGAGATGAGTCTCGAGACCTATAGTAAGACATGGGTGCCGTGCACCCTACAGTTATATGTCCTCCTACGGGAGATGAGTACTGGTACCTACAGGGACCTAGTATGTGCGAAAGGAATGTGCACAATCACAGGAAAATCAGAGTGAAGGAGTGATGTAGAGGAGAAGGAAAGCATGCATAATTGTATCCCTACTTTCTAATGATTGCATATATGTTCTGATGTTACTGTTGGGTTATCTTTTATGTTATCTTGTTATATGATGTATGAGTTGACTATGTCTGTTATATACGTGTATTATGTTCACTAGCACCACTGAGTTTATCTTAACATTTATCATTTGATGAACGTAGGTACCGAGTCTACGGGTGAGCAGTCGGAGCAAAAGTAGGGATCGTCAGCAGAGACAGACAAATCTTAAAGTGGTACTGGACCATGACACATACTCCTGCTATTTTGTGTTGTAGCTATGTAGTCGTAGAGGTAGTAGACGTTCCATGTACAGACTAGATAAGGATGTATGACATGCCATTTTATGATATATAGTGCGCACTGCTTTTAGCCTTTTATGTGTATTTTTGTATGACTGTATGTATGTCCAGGGAAGTTAGTCTGTTCGTGTCGTCATACATGAAAACGTGTTCACATACGACTTGCTCATGTTGTATATACGAGGCATCCCTTGTGGTGCAGGTATCGGCTTTCATTTGGAAGGTCGGTATCTGTGCTACGGGAGCATGTCATGCCAAGTATGGGTTGGGTGTGACATGTATATATTCTTATTTATTATTGTTGGAGATTGGAATTTGAGTTCTTATTACTGGAAAAATTATGTTGGAAATTGAAGATGAAGTTTATGTATGGATTTTGCTTAAATTGATGAAGGAAAGATAGAAAGCATACTTAATTTAATATGTTTGATATATTTTGATGAAGTTTTGTTTATGGAATGTATGTGTATGTAAACCCTAGGTGACTTACATGCAAATGACTCTTGAGATGTTATATGAGATGTGTATATATTGCTAGAAGTGATAAATTGTAAAGAAGAATAAGAAAAATGCATGAAAAGTGAAGGGGAAGTAAGATAGTGCATGGGCAAAAGTTGCTGCCCAAATTTTCACCTCCTAGGAAATGACCTCTATAATTTGGTTTTAATACATAACTCATTAAATTATATATAAATATGATGAATTATGATGATATAATGATAAAAATAAAGTTTGAATGTAATTGGAATAAGTTTACAAGTTATATGCACAAATGAGTGCAATAAGGGCAGCATGTGTGTATGGTTGTGTAATGTTACCTTAAGCTGGATTTAAATGCATATTGGCTGGTAAATTTGACTTAGAAGTGTGTATAACATGTTAATATAGGTGTATGGTTTTAAGGTGTATAAAACCATATGGTATGGTTTTAAGGTGATTGAATATGATGAATGATGCATATAAGCGAGGTGTATAAAATCTGCCGAAACTGAATTTCAAAAGAGGTAAAGTTAAGGGTTTACAGTAATGATGTTTTGACCACTTTATCCTTAGAATTGTAGAATGCATAATATAGCATTGGAAATCTCTTTGAATTTAGTTTCCAATGGTTCTAATTTCAAAAATTTCTAAAGTCATTTTCTTGGTTCGAAATATCACGTTATTTAGGATGTCATAGTTGAGAAGAAATTTGGTAAAATTGATAGGCATTTAGTCATTTGATGTTTAATGATTGAATTTTTGAGCATATAATATATCTTTGGAAAGATATTTGAGTCTAGTTTTTAATGGTTTAAAAATTTATTAATTTAGAGGTCATTTACTTGGTCAAAATGTTTGCATACTGAGAACTACTTCATAGGGCAAAACATGTATGACTTGAAATACATACATAATTAAACACCAAAGTAATGCATTATGCAATTATGTTTTAAATGCTTAAATGAATGGTTATGTACATGAATTTGCAAATCCAACAGAGGTAAAAAAAATGACCAAATAAATAGTAACTTATGAATAGTAATCCTTGAATAGTAACTCATAAATAGTAATTTACATAACATAGTTTGATCACTGAAAGAATTTATGTTTAAGGTATCTTAACTTAGTATTGTACCTACCTAAACCTTAAAACTCACTATTATACCTAATGGATGATGTTTTATTGTGAGGACTTAATTTGGCCGGAAGGCATGAATGACCTCTAATTGTGAAGTGTGAAATGTTGTAAGATGGTATTATGTTGATATGTTATTTGTTAATAAAGTTTAATAGTGGTTATTTGTCATGAATGATTATGGATTGTTAAATGCTAATAAGTCAAGTATAATGTATGGATAACTTTACTAAGTGAATGTAAAATGGAAATGTGACAGGTTCAACTCACGAAGTTCATACTTCACCTTTAGGTATCGATAAGAGCAAAGCGATAGCAGGTTTATGCTATTCATCTTATGACCCCCACATATGGTCTTAAAATGATGATTTCTCACTTAATTACTTGTGATAGAACGTAGTGAGATTATATTGTGAATGGTATTATATAGTCATCATTGCTTATGTTATTAAAGCATCATTTATGCATCATGTCATGAATCATCCATATATACAGAAATATTCATGACATATCATATAGAGGATGTAAGGAGGAGGAGAAAATGATATACAAAGAAATGTTTATTGATAGCGTACTGGGTCATACAGTTATTATCGATTTCTTTTATGAAATCATACAGTATAAGTTCCTATCATGGAACCATAGAGTAATATTATGTTCCTACGGGAACCAGATAATGATACAGTACCGGTACATAGAGAAATGGACCCAGTACAAGATTGTGCACAATCATACATAAAAGAAATAAAATGTTACAGAAAAATCAGAGGGAGAATGCAAAGCATGAATGCATCCTCACAGAAATACATTATCATTTATACATGTTGCAAATATTGAAGTTATTGATGAATAGTAATTTATGAATAGTACTTAATGAATAGTAACTCATGAATAGTACTAGATGAATTGTAACTTATAAATACTACCGTATACCTTATGCATTGATTATAATAGCTAATGAGTGATGCAATATGGCAATATATGATACAGTTGTATGGATTATTATTGATTACTGTGATTTGACTTTAAAATGTTATTGCTGATATATGCTCATGTTATTTACTTATTTTATAACACTACTAAGTTTTATACTTAGCATTTGTCATTTGATGAATGCAGGACCAGGACCTTTTGGTGAGAATTTAGGCTAACCGATCTACAGTCAGAGGAGATTGTGATTTGAAGAATCTTATTCTCAAGGCAGCTTTGGACCAATGTAACATACTCCATGGTGTTCTTATATATATGCAACTTATTATATTAACCTTAATGGTAGTAATACTTATATTATGAACTTATGATGTGTGTAATGTTAATATCACCTTATCATGTGAAATTTAAATATACTATCATATAATGAGTGATGGTGTGATAAATTGAAAACATATGTTGAAATAAAATGGATGCATACTATTGTGTATTAATATTACCTCTGTTATGATCACATGTGATAATATATTTACGTATGACTACTGTTGTAATTTATTAAAAAAATTCATATATAGATCCTTTGTAGAATAATTAATGATTTCCTTGTTTAGGGAATTATTAACTATTTTATGGGAGTGTGTTACATCGGGTTAGGGTGTGACACCAATTCAAAGACCTATTGTTGGGTTTGGATTGTAAGGGGTGGAGGTTTACTTACTCAAAGGTAAAAGGGACATTTCATATTTATGTTTTATTTATGTATTTTAGGGATGAAACGGGTAAAACACTTTGATGAGTCTTCCCATTAAACCCAACTATGCTCCTAATGCTCTTTAAGGGGGAGTGACTAGTCAACCTTGGGTGATGTCTAGGCACTAGCCATGACAAATATATGGTAGCCAACCTTTAGTGTAGGATATTCCCCCCTACCTACATATGGAGCTTGGGGATAAAATTTATGTAATAATTCTATGAAATAATAAGATAAGTAGTCAAATTTTATTCAATCATTATACCTTATTATTACTATGTTTATGCTTTTCTCTCATGTGATGCTTGTGTTATTCAAAGAGCTCTTAGAGCTCTTCCTATTAAGATCAACATGCTAGTAACATGTGTATGTAAAGCTTAGCTTGATCATGAATGGATTATTCATGGCTTGATAAGAGCCTTGGCTGATACAGTCAAGATGATTTTTTTAATAGTGTATGATCAATATGTAAAGATCATGCACATTGAGGTGTAGCCAAAATTGTGTAGGGTGGGACTACCCAATTGAGCAACTTTGAGAGTGTATAAGTATGATACTATATGATTTAGAATAATTCAAATAATTTTGATGTCAGTGTAGATATGGAACTATCCAATTCAAAATTATTTATCCATTCAAGATTATATCAGTATGAAACTGTACAATGAAGAATAACTTGAAAGGTTTGATAGTGCTACATATAGTGTTGGTCATATTTATGTGCCTTTTTGGGTATTATTTCATTATATTGGTCATAGTTAATCTCACTTGACTTGGAGAAATTGTTAGATTAGTAACATCCTGGGAAATTTCCTAGGAAACATGTGAGTATTTTTGCATGTTGAGAAGGTCTCATTATTGCATTATGGATACAGTCATCAAAATGGCTTGCTACTGATATAAGGATGTAATCGGATAGATTGGGATGAGAATGTTGATCCTTAAGCTCTTGTTGAGATGTCTTGATAATGAGTTAATGAATTTTGCATGGTGTTGAGTGATATTTATGTAGGAATTATGGTACCAAGAAATGAATTGATGGATTTCATATTATGTTAAGTGAAACATATATAGGAATTAAGGCACTTAGAAAAGGAATTGACGTATTTCACATTATATTGAGTGCGGTGTAGGAATTAAGGCACTTGGAAAATGAATGGATGAACTTCATATGGTGTTGATTGAATCATATATGAACAATGAGACCTTTGATAATTAAATGAAATTTTTAGAACTTAATTAAAACATTGAGTGGTGAAAAAGCGTGCATTAAGGCACTTAGAATTTGAGCAAATCGTTGAACTATGACCTAGCATGCATTGAGGTGCTAGTAAATTGAGATATATACTCGTGACTAAAGTAGTCTAAGTGAATATATTGATAATGTCTTTATCAGATATGAATTGTTCAAATTTGCTTGGTAACTTGAGAGAGTTGTTTATAGAATATGTGAATTGCTCTACGGTGGTAGAGAAATTTGTTTATGAGAAATATAAGTTGCTTTACGATGGTAGAGTAATTGCATATGAATTTTCTCTCTTTTTGGGTTAACCAATGGAGCTTGAGGTCATCTATAAAAGAGGCTTTTACAAGTACAAATACCCCTCCTAATGTGGAGAAAGGGTTACTAAAGGAGAAAGTATTACCATGTCATGCAGACCCAAGAGATGCGAATGAGACTATCAGGATCTAAAACTTGGATGTGGAATCCATCTTGTTGATGAATGTAAGAGGTTCCAGAAAAAGTGAGAGGTATATGATACACTACTCATATTTATTATGAATATGCACGCTAATGTTTAATAGGGAGACAGGTGGAGTCATTTATCCGTTCGGAAAATGAAGTGGGCTATACTACTTACTGGTGATATGAGTGTTACATGGATGAGTTCACATGTCAACAAACTATGATCGGACCATATCAAGTGATGGTGGAAGGCTATGAATGTTAAATCAATTACTTATGCTTGTATGTAAAGCATATTGAAGGCATACCTTATGATTGTAGACTTCAATGATGGTAACCTTAAAACTCAATTTGGTTCTTCCCTAGAAGAGTTTAAGTTATGATAGTTTAGGTAGAGACTTGTTACCAATTGGTGAAGGAACGATAGGTGTTTCCCTATGTTGTCAAGGGTTCTCTACTACATGAATTTGCCCAAGCTTTCTCATTCAAGAGTATTGTTAGAGGAATTGTAGAAGTTGAATTCATTTAACCGATAAATATCATAAGATGCACTAGTTCAATTCTCGAGGAAAGATAATGTACTCGTAACTATATATGAAGTATCAAAATTTGAATTAAGTTACAATGATTAATGTACGTGATACCATGAATCATAGAGTGTTTGGTTAGCCAGACTATGCCAAAGACCCCATAATTTATTTTAAAATTGGATTTCTACTAGTTATGAGTGGCTAGGTGAGAAGACCCACGTTAGATGACACAACACATTTATGTGAACATGTTTTGAACTATATTAAGGTGAATGATTCTATTTAGAAGATCCCGTAATATGCAAATTCCACCTTAACTAGCTAAGGGAGAAATATGTAGACCATATTCAAAAAGTAGATTGAGATCAGGCTATTAATAAATGAAAGGGGTTAAAGGAGACAAGCCTTTGATAGCTGGCATAATTTGGTACAATGCTTTTGAATTCTTATTATATCTTTTGTACTAATAAGACTCTTCTATTATTTTATGCACTTTAAAGAACCAGGATTTCAATGGATACCTTAATAAGTTATATGAGTGTTACTATATGATATCAAGGCCTTTTAAGGCTACTTTAGAGGAGCACCAAGTTCTTTGATAGTGAGTTTATGAGTTTATGTCTATTATCCATTTATGACCAAGATTTGATCCTAAGGGTCAGGATAAAGTACAAACGATGTAAGTCAGAGGATCCCTGCTTTGGTAATTGAGCTATGTTTATTCAGGGAATGATCAAACCACTCAGGTAACTTGGTCAAGGACTTGCAACACATCCTTTACTAAATAAAGTTATAAAGTGTGTATAAAGGCATTCGAGAAGCTGGAAAAGATGATTATGAGTGGCTTCATTCTTTAACTAATCGTCATACTGAAGCCATGGTACAAATTAATGTTATAAATTTGATACGAGAGATATTAGTACTAGATGGATTACTTATGGTGGTTAAAGATTATTTCTCTATATAGTTTACACTTTGTTTAAGACCAACAATATAATAAAAACTCTTAGTAGAGCATGATTTATAACTGGTATGTCAGTCAAAGGAGTATTGGGTAGCTGATGCATGGAATAAGAGAGGGGAGTGACGATCAGACATCGGCTTATTGATTGGTTGTCGCTTCCGTTAAATTAATTCCTTTCAAGCCACACGTTGGAATTATGATTTTGTAGCAGTGGAAGTAAGGGTCGAATCCCATAGAGACGGCTTCAACTCACTTAATTCTTTGCGTTTAAAATTTAAACAAGATGAATCGGAAAGTAATTAAAATAAACGAAGAAACAAATAAAGTAAATTTAAGAAAATCAATGAAAAGTAATTCTCCCAACCGAAAGCATCAAGTATTCATTAATTGAATATGATCACGGATTCAATAATAGTCCAAAGGCAATAATGGCACTAAGCCGGTTATAGTTTACCGAGCAAGTCTCGCACGCCCCAATCTTCCCTTATTTGTAAGACGCCATGAAACAAGCTTTATGAAATGCCTCTAATCCCAGGATAGACAAGGTGGAAATAGATTCTCACTAAGTTGTCCCAAAATTGTGTTAGGAATTAGGAATACTCGACTCTTGTTAATAGTTACGACCCAACATCCCTCGTGTTCAAACTAGATCCTCTAACCCACAGAAGTACTACCGTATGTCGCAACAAGGATAGCATCCTGCTTTACCACTCCAGCAAGTCGAGTGACTTTTTCGTATTAATCAACCCGCTTAGCTATATATTAGAACTTAGAAACATGCAACATGCCTTATTTACATGCATTAGGAACAACAATGGTTCTATGAAACTTAGAATTAGAGATAATAGTGCTTTGCCAATGGAATTAGGATCATTTAGATCTCACATAATCATTTAATGAATGACTTGAATTACTTTCAATTGGGAAGAACAATCGCCTAGCCTAGTATCATTGGTGAATTTAACATAAATAAAATAAAGAAAATAAAAATTGGAAAATAAAAAGGTATGAATAAAAATTGAACTAAGCTAAGAACAAGAAAATTTGAATTATTAAATTGGAATCCCTTTCTTCATAGGAGCATACTCTTATTCATAGAAGGTAAAATAAAAAAAATAAGAATAAAAATAAATAATTAATAATCCTAATCTTCAGATGAAAGAGTTTGCATTGTTCTCAATCACTTTTTTGTTCAGCTTAAGGAGATTAAGTGTAAGTAAAACTCATCCTCGTCCAAACTCTAAAACTATCCAGATGTTATCGTTTTGATGTCTCTTATGCCCGTAAGCTTTATCAGCTTCCAGCTCATAGGTGTTTGAGTTCGACTCAACTTCTTCTTCCTAAAACGCAATTCTGACAGGTCGTTTTGCCCCGTCTTATGCCCGTAAGCGGTGTCCCGAAACTCCAAAACCCAAATAAGCTTTAAAACTTTCCATTTAAGCACGTTTTCCCAAAACTCACTGTTTTGACCTATAAAATATGAAATGTATGCAAGTCAACTGTTCTAACAAATAAATTATGCTAAAATGGGTGCTTTGTGAGCATAAAACATGACATTTTAAGGCTCGATCAAATACCCCCACACTTATCCAATGCTTGCCCTTAAGCATTCTTATGCCCATAACACTATCTCACTTATGCCCACAACAGAACCTTCATTCAAATGAAATTGACACCATTCCCCAATTTTTCTAGCAAGACCATTCATTAAGAAAATTTAACCAACCAGCAAATTCAACATAAATTCAAAGAGTCAGCCATAAAAAAAATCATTGCTTTGCCATTTTTTTTCAAACTAATTCATAAGTAGTTGATAAAAAGAACTTGCTTTCATTTTGCTAAGCATCCATTGCCCAATCTGCATTTTTCAACCATGAATCTGTATAATTTGATAAAACAGGAATTGTTGAATTCGAGATCATAAATGGCCCAAATGAGGGGGATACTCTCCCTTTGCCAATGACTCCATTCACAAATTAGTTTAAGAAAAATTAGGCCTGATCCACCTAGTTTTAATCAGCAAAGGTGCAAAATTTAATTCCTGTTTAAGTGTTATTTGTCTGAACTAAGATACGGCCTACAAGAGGGTAAAGTTCTCCCTACATTGGCTACTTCATACACAAGCTGCTTAAGGGGTTGTGAGTGCCGTACCACACACAACCGGCTAAATGTAGGTTTTTAAACACTTATGTCCTTTCTTCTTCTGATTTTTCTTTAAAAACAAAATTGTTAGGCTAAGAATTTCAGCAAAACAAAAAAAATTTTCAAAGTACCAACATAATTTTTACTTCAAGCAAAGCGTAACAATAATTTTAAAAGGCAAACACTAAGAATTCAATCAATTTTGCTAAAAGGTTAAATGATCCATTAAAATAGAACATGCCAATAAATATCAAAAAACAACATCAATTTCATCAGTACAATGTATTGAAAGAAGTCTGGTCAATATACAGGCATATGAGAAAAACAAAAATAAAAGAAGGCATAACATAATGATAAATGCGACAGCATTTGAATCCAAACCTATCAAAGATCAAAAATAGAAAAAATTAACCACAAGCAGATAAGCAACAACAAAAAAATAATGTAGCAACAGAACAGTAACCAAAACACCCCCCCACACTTAAGACACATTGTCCCAATGTGGGCATAGCGGTACAAAAACAAGCATCAGCAATGGACAAATGAAAAATAGAAAAGTGAGAACATTGCCTGGTGGGGGATTTATACTGCGTAGTGCTCATCTCATTACAGCCTTTCAAATAAATGGCGAAGCTGACCAATCTCTGCATCTAGCTTGTCCAGGTGTAAGAGAATCTGCCACATGGACTCCTCCAAAGTTGCTGTTAACTTATCAAGTTACTTGTGGAGGGAATTAAGTTCTATCATAACAGCAGCATCGGTGGGACCTGCTATTGGTAGTGGCAGTATGGGCACAGGAGAAGCTCCTGTGACCGATTTGGTCTTCCTGAAGACCCTTTCCTTTATGGCCACAATTGGCCCCGGTGTGCAAAATTGAAAACCAGGCCCCCCTCCTTCTTCTGTAATAACCCCATGTCATCCAGAGTATAAATGTCCAAAGGGACAAGATCAACTGCCTTATGAAGATTATGATGGGCAGGATCGAATACCTGAAGCTGGATGACAAGATGGGTGATGATATGACCAAGGATAAGCCATTTAGAGCTAGCGACAATGGCTCTGAATTGGCCAGCGATGAAACAATCAAGATTCACTTGACTTTTATGCACCATGCAATCCAGTAAGAACAACTTGACCCGAGTGACAATACCTGGTGATTCATTGCGGCAAGACAAGCTGTATGCAATAAGACGGTGAAGATAAGTCAGAGTACTGTTAAACAAATAAATGTCCTTGGTAGATGCCAGATCATATCGCTTAGTTGAAGTAGGGGCATAATGTTCCCAAAGGCCATCATCATCAAACTCGGCTGGTAAATCGCAATATCCCTCAACATACTCATCTGTAACCTCATCAATCAATCCCAAGGTCAGATTGAATTCATCAATTGAGAAGGAGAAGGATTTACCCATTAATCAAAATTAAATGACTTCAGGGCTGTCTAATCCAATGAGCTTTTCCTTATCTAGCTTGTAGGTACTATAGAACTCATACACCAGCTCATAGAAGACCAGGCATCGAATCTTGAAATACTTCTCCCAAACGGTTCCCTTGATGTGTTCGAAAATTGGCAGCTGCAATTTTTCAATGGCAGAGGGGTCGATTGATTTACCCTACACCACTCACAAATTAACAACCTTGACAAACATCTCCCTGTCTTCCTTAGAAAATTTTAGGTTTCCGTTAAGCTTGGACAGTGGAGGGGGAAGTGTTCCATGCAGTTGTTTCACTCTTGCCCTTATGGGCATAACGTCTCCTGAAGTGACAGCAGCAGCAGCTCCCCTGTTGGTACTCTTGGGTTCCTTACTCGATTCTTCTTCTTTAGCCCCTGTTGATTATTTCTGAGCTAGGCTGCTAGACTCCTTATCTCATTCATCCTCCTAGTGTGCTTCTAATTCGGTGGTCATGGCTTCAATCAGCTTCTCTCCAAGAGTATAAGTTCCATCATCTACAACTTTGGGAGGCAGCTACAATTTTTGGAATTGCCGAGCAGCTGGTGGGTTTTTGCCGGTGTAGACCTTCAGACCAGTGACTTCTGTGTCTACGGTGGGTTTGGGCAGTGGCGAGAATGGAGTTGGTCTTTGCATGGGTGGTGTGTGTTCTTCCAACTCAATTGGATCCTTCCCAGCTCTGCATTTCTTGGATTTAGAACCACCACCAAGAAAAGCAGCTCATGTATGCACCATGGTGAAAAAAATCACGAACTGAAATAGGGAAGAAGAAAACGAAATTAGGTTTAAGAGATGAAAGGAGTATAATCGGCAGAATAAAAGCGAGACAGAGTTTTAAGTGAATTAAAATCCTTAAGTGCCCTAAAATTCTAAGTTTCCCTCTTCTGATTTAACTCAAATTTATTTTTTCCTGCCAGACCCCAAAAAAAACATTTTAACCCAACTGCAATTTTTTTACCCTAAGTAAAAAGTAAAAACTCTTTTTACTAAAATAACTAAAAGAAAACAAATTACTACCTACGAAATGTCTTATGGGCATAACACGAATTAAAAACGCAAAAGAAATAAAATCTTGCAAAACACCTTATGGGCATAACGCAATAACAGAACATATACAAAAACTGGCGAGATGCCTTATGGGCATAATATGCATCCTAAAAACGATAACAAAATAAATAAATAAAAATAGAAAAATTAGTTCTGGTTTTTAAAGTCCCAGCTCGACTTCCTGCTCATTCTACTCATCTATAGCTGATGTCAACGTGATTTCATATATTGAACAAGTGTTAAATCCCTCATAGAATGGCTTCAGACGATGGCCATTAACCTTAAATTGTTTTTTCAAATCGAGGCTCTGAATTTTGATTGCTCTATGAGGAAAAACCTTTTGAACCATGAAAGGTCTGATCCATTTCATCCACAATTTCCCTGGAAATAAATTCAGTCTAGAATTATAGAGCAACACCTTCTGCCCTACATGAAACTCTTTGTGCTAAATCTTCCTGTCATGGAGCTTTTGTGCCTTATCCTTATAGCTCCCCGTATGGTCATAAGCATTGGTTCGTATCTCCTCCAGTTCCTGCAATTGTAATTTCCTGTGGACTTCTGTATCATCCAATGACATGTTAGATTGTTTCACTGCCTAGTATGTACAATGTTCAAGCTCTACGGGCATATGACATGGTTTCCTATACACAAGCCAAAAGGGTGACATTCCTAGTGGGGTCTTATATGCCATCCTGTATACCCATAAGGCATCATCCAGTCGCTTGCTCCAGTCTCTCCAATTGGGGTTAACTATCTTTTCGAGAATGGATTTGATCTCTCTATTGGTAACTTCAGCCTATCCATTCCCTTGTGGATGATATGTTGTGGTCATACGATGATTGACACCATATTTCCTAAATAAGGCAGCTACTTCTTTATTGCAAAAGTGAGTCCCTTGATCACTAATGAATGCTTTAAGAACTCCAAACCTGCTAAACACATTGGATTTAATAAAGCTTACCATGGTTTTGGTATCATTTGATCTTGTGGCTCTAGCTTCAACCCATTTTGAAACATAATCTACCAGCACTAAAATGTAAACGTTCCCAAACAAAGGTGGGAAGGGTCCCATAAAATCCATACCCCAAACGTCAAAAATTTCACAAATAAGGCTTCCTTTCTGTGGCATCTCATGTCTTCTTCCCAAACTTCCAAATTTCTGGTATTTCACACACTGTTTACAGAATTGGTAAGCATCACGATGCAAGGTAGGCCAATACAGCCCACATTCTAGAATTTTCACAGCTATCTTCTTATGCCTATAATGGCCTCCATAAGCACTGTTGTGGCAGAAGTGTAAAACGGACTGGATTTCATTCTCAGGTATGCATTTTTGAATAACCTGATCAGCACAATCTCTCCATAGGTACGGATCATCCCAAATATAATGCTTTGCCTAGTTCCTAATCCTATCCTTCTCATGCCTTTTAAGTTCATCAGGAAACCGCCTGGAACATAAAAAATTGACAATGTCAGCATACCAAGGTGATTTTACAATTACACTTAAAGCAATTTCATTAGGGAATTCATTAAAGAAATCATCAGGTTCAATGTTGGGCAATTTGCTCAAGTTGCCTGCAACCAAATTCTTGCATCCTTTCTTATCTCACAGCTCCAAATCAAATTCCTGAAGAAGAAGGATCCATCGGATTAAACGTGGTTTGACTTCCTTCTTTTTCAGGAAATATTTCAAGGCTGCATGATTAGAAAAAATCAGAACTTTAGTTCCCAATAAATATGACCAAAATTTCCCTAATGTAAACACTACAACATATAGCTCTTTTTCCATTGTGGAGTAATTAAGTTGGGCATTATCTAGCATCCTGGAGGCATAGTTGATCACATGAGGATCCCTCCCATCTCGCTGCCCAAGCACCACACCAACAACAAAATTGCTAACATCGCGCATAATCTCAAACGGTAAACTCCAATTAGGCGGCTGCATAATGGGTGCTGAAATGAGTGCCTTCTTCAACCGGTTAAAAGCTACCTTGCATGATTCATCAAAATTAAATTCAGCATCTTTTTGCAATAATTTGCACAAGGGTTGCACTACTTTGGAAAAATCCTTTACAAACCTCCTGTAAAAACCTGCATGGCCAAGAAAAGAATAAATCTCCTTCACAGTGGAGGGGTAAGGCAAAGATTTAATTATGTTAATTTTTGCTCGATCAACTTCAATTCCTCTTTTTGAAACCACATGGCCCAATATCAAACCTTGCTCAACCATAAAATGGCATTTCTCATAATTGAGAACCATATTCTTCTCAATGCAACACTGCAAAACTCTGGCTAAATTATCTAAACATTCATTAAATGAATTACCATAAATAGTAAAATCATCCATGAACACTTCGATAATGTTTTCCACAAAATTTGAAAAAATGCTTACCATGCAACGTTGGAAGGTTGCAAGCGCGTTACACAGCCCGAATGGCATCCTGTTGAACGCAAAGGTTCTAAATGGATATGTGAATGTCGTCTTCTCTTGGTCCTTTAGAGCAACGGGTATTTGGTAAAAACCCATGTAACCATCAAGGCAATAATAATGAGTCCGACCTGCCAAATGCTCCAATATCTTGTCAATAAAAGGTAAGGAAAATGATCTTTACGAGTTGCAGAATTTAATTTCCTATGGTCAATACAAACCCTCCACCCGTTTTGGACACGAGTGGGAACCATTTCTCCTTCCTCATTATGGACGACTGTTATGCCTGTCTTTTTGGGTACAACATGTATTGGACTGATCCATTAGCTGTCAGAAATCGGGTCTATCATTCCTGCATCTTGTAGCCTAAGGATCTCTTTCTTCACCACCTTTATCATAGCTGGGTTTAGTCTATATTGGGCATCTCGAACTGAATTTTTATCAGGCTCTAACAAAATCTTGTGCATGCACGTGGACGGGCTTATGCCCTTAATGTCAGCTATGGTCCAGTCAATTGCTTCCTTGAATTTTTTAAGAACTCCAACCAGGGCGTTCTTCTCTTCCTCACTCAATTTATTGGAGATGATCATTGGTAATATCTCTCCTTTCCCAAGGAAGGCATACTTCAAATGGCTTGGCAGCGGCTTAAGCTCCAATTCGGGTGCCTACAAGGTTGAACGAATCAATTTAGTGTAAGGACTATTCAAATCAAAATTTCATTCAATCCTAGGCTCTTCACTCAATTCGTCAATGGCCTTTGTCACTTCATCTTTCAAAAACAGCATCTCCTTATAATCTTTAGCATTGTTGAGTGCTATTCTAAGTTCGTCTTCTCCATATAATTCAAAAACTTGCTGCACACATAGCTCAATTATGCCCACAGCATAGGCGTTGAAGAATTTTGGAGGGGACTTCATAGCATCATACATGTTGAATTTTATCACCTCTCCATCAAATTCCATGGTCAATGTCCCTTCATGGACATCAATCTTTGTTTGAGAGGTTGTTAGGAAAGGTCTTCCTAACAATAGATTGGATGACTTTGGGGAAGTTTTGCTGTCCATCTGCACGACATAAAAATCTGCAGGAAAAATCAATTCGTTAACTTTCACCAGCATGTTCTCTAAAACTCTGATTGGGTATATGGTTGACCTGTCTGCTAATTGAATCATAACACCTGTCTCCTTCAGTGGACCTACATTTAAAGATTCATACACACTTGCGGGCATAATGTTAATTGAGGCTCCTAAATCGTACATGGCGTGCCTTATGCCCATATCATCGATCATAATAGGGATTGTGAAAACTCCCTTATCTTTTCATTTTGGTGGCACTTTCCTTTAAGTTATTGCCAAAACAGTTTCACTCATATTCACCTATTGAAAGCCAATTAATTTGTGTTTATTGGCGTATAAGTCCTTGAGAAATTTGGCATACCTGGCTACCTATCTTATGGCCTCAAGCAATGGAATATTGACCTGTACCTTGTGAAAGGTCTCTAGAATTTCCTTCTGCTCCTTTTCACGCTTGGTCTTTTCCAATCACTCAGGAAATGGGCAATGATTAATCACAGGCTAAATTGCCTTCTCATGGTCTTTGGCTTTTCCCTTTTGCTCTCCTTTCTCTCCTTCCTTACTACCATCAATTTCCAGCTCCTTCTCTTCGTTAGCTTTTGGCTTTTTTCCAGCTACTTCAGGAAGTGTTTGGCGACTCCTCAATGTCACAACATTGACACTCTCTCTAAGGTTAACCTATGCCTATGATAGAAGTTTTCCTTGTGACTCAATTCTGCTTAAAATTATAGCCATCTGAGACATCTGATTCTCTATATCTTTATCCTTGTGCCTATTTTTTATTGATTTTAAGTCATGGTCTACTGGAATTGCTGAACATCTTGCTGAAAAGCATGAACATTAGTTGCCAAATTTTTCACGACATCTTCTAGAGATATACCTGGAGGCTTTTGTTGGTTTGGTTTCTGCTGAAAATTTGGCTATTGATTGCCATAACGTAGGTTGGGATGGTCTCGCTAGCCTAGGTTGTATGTCTTAGAAAACAGGTCATATTTCCTCTGGGGTGGTCCTGGAAATCCTCCAACAACATTCGCTTGTTCCTCGGTTCCCTTCTCAAGAATGGAGGGGCATTATTCAGTCGCATGATCTGTCTGGGTACAGATTCCATAAGCTCTTGCTAGTTTCATGTTGGTCGCAAGTTCCTGCACAACAAATGTGAGCTATTTAATTTGATTTTCAAGGCTGGAAACATTTATCTCATGGACCTTTCTAGGCTATTCTCTTTTGGTGCTAAAGGACTGGGCATTAGCAGCCATTATGTCAATCAGATTACAAGCTTCCTGAGGTGTCTTGTTCACTGTAGCTCCTCCACTTGTAGCATCCATCATCTTCCTTTCTATTGGTAATAATCCCTCATAAAAATATTGTATCAGGTTCTGCTCTATGATCCCGTGTTGTGGGCACGACGCACACATTCTTTTAAAATGTTCCCAATAGTCATGAAGATTCTCCATGTCTTTTTACCGAATGGAACATATATCTTGCCTGATTTGGGCAGCTCTTTTAGTAGGAAAAACTTTATCCAGAAATAATCTGGCCATCTCATTCCATGTTGTGACAGTTCCTGAGGGCACGTAATAGAGCCAATCTTTAGCAACATCTGCAAGAGAAAAGGGAAAAGCTCTAAGTTTAATATGTTCAAGGTTTACACCTAACGACTTCATACATATGCAAACAATATGAAATTCCTTTAAGTGTTTGTATGGATCTTCATTCTCTAGGCCCCTGAAAGTTGGCAGTAATTGTATGAGTCCAGATTTGAGTTCAAGGGGTCTTGTTATGTCCTCATAAGTGATACAAAGTGGGGACTGATCTATGGGTGTAGCGGCCATTTATCTGAGAGTCTGTTCGTTGTTTATGGTCATAACAGCTTCGTTATAGCTCTTGCTACCAGAGTTGTCACTGGCTGTTTCCTCGTGGGCATAAGAACTCTCCGAAACTGAGGCAGATTTTCTGAGTTTTGCCTCTTTCCTTAATCTTTTTACAATTTTCTCGATTTCTTTGTCAAAGCTAAGATTACCCTCAGAAGATCGAGCCATAAACAAAGAATTAAGAAAATATTAGTTACCATCCCTGGCAACGGTGCCAAAATTTGATCGGTTGTTGCTTCCGTTAAATTAATTCCTTACAAGCCACACGTTGGAATTATGATTTTGTAGTAGTGGAAGTAAGGGTTGAATCCCACAGAAAAGGCTTCAACTCACTTAATTCTTTGCGTTTAAAATTTAAATAAGATGAATCAGAAAGTAATTAAAGCAAATGAAGAAACACATAAAGTAAATTTAAGAAAATCAATGAAAAGTAATTCTTCCAATTGAAAGCATTAAGTATTCATTAATTGAATATGATCATGGATTCAATAATAGTCCAAAGGTAATAATGGCACTAAGACGGTTATAGTTTACCGAGCAAGTCTCGCACGCCCCAATCTTCCCTTATTTGTAAGAATCCATGAAACAAGCTCTATGAAATGCCTCAAATTTCAGGATAGACAAGGTGGAAATAGATTCTCACTAAGTCATCCCAAAATTGCATTAGGAATTAGGAAGACCCGACTCTAGTTAACAGTTGTGACCCAACATCCCTCGTGTTCAAACTAGATCCTGTAGCCTACAGAAGTATTACCGCATATCACAACAAGGATAGCATCCTGCTTTACCACTCCAGCAAGTCGAGTGACTTTTCTGTATTAATCAATCGGCTTAGCTATATGCTAGAACTTAGAAACATGCAACATGCCTTATTTATATGCACTAGGAACAGCAATGGTTCTATGCGACTCAGAATTAGAGATAATAGTACTTTACCAATGGAATTAGGATCATTTAGATCTCACATAATCATTTAATGAATGACTTGAATTACTTCCAATTGGGAAGAATAATCGCCTAGCCTAGCATCATTGGCAAACTTAACATAAATAAAATAAAGAAAATAAAAAGGTATGAATAAAAACTGAACTAAGCAAAGAATAAGAAAATCCAAACTATTAAATTGGAATCCCCTTCTTCATAGGAGCATACTCTTATTTATAAAAGGTAAAAAAATAAGAATAAAAATAAATAATTAATAATCGTAATCTTTAGATGAAAGAGTTTGCATTGTTCTCAATCACTTTTTCGTTCAATTTAAGGAGATTAAGTGTAAGTAAAACTCGTCCTCGTCCAAACCCTAAAATTGTCCAGATGTTGTCGTTTTGATGTCTCTTATGCCCGCAAGCTTTATCAGCTTCTAGCTCATAAGTGTTTGAGTTTGACTCAACTTCTTCTTCCTAAAACACAATTTTGATAGGTTGTTTTTCCCCGTCCTATGCTCGCAAGCGGTGTCCCAAAACTCTAAAATCCAAATAAGCTCTAAAACTTCCCATTTAAGCACGTTTTCCTAAAACTCATCGTTTTGACTTGCAAAATATGAAATGTACGCAAGTCAACTATTCTAACAAATAAATTATGCTAAAATGGGTGCTTTGTGGGCATAAAATATGACATTTTAAGGCTCGATCACTTATGCAGTCTCTGTGATAGGTAATTCATAGATGGTAGACTTTATAAATTTAGAGAGAAAGGATCGTCTTGATTAGATATAGGTATGTTATTGATAAGACCATATAGTTTATAAGATGGAAGAGAATGTGGGCATGCAATATATAATCTTATAGGTTTACCAGCATGAAGATGGCAGAGTAAAAGATAGCAAGATTGGTAGAACTTTGCTTACAACAAGGCCAACAGAGGATATTATGCCTTGGATTTCTTTATGCAAGCCTTATATTAATAAAGCGACTTCTTCAATGAGCTATCTTTATTACTATGTTCAGATGCTACCAAGTTATAGGCATTGTTTACGCCTTATCTAGCATGTGGAAATATATTTAGAGGTTTATAAGTGCTTTGCGAGTGATCATGATGGATTTTTTTTATGGACTCCTTTCTAAGGGGCTTAACCAATGATAAAGATCAAGAGTAGATGTACCTTAGAAGGTTGAATGAAGAAGTGTAAAGCTAATTGTCCAGAAGCCATGGAGATAATTCTGGCTTAGAAATGAGATAACGAGTTATGCTTGGATCTATGACAAGATATAGTGTTCTCAAGAGATAAGTCACTTCTCATACGTTTGTAATTTAATTTAGGATATTATAAGAGAGTTAAACTAATAATGATTTTTGCAAGTGATGCAAAGGAATATGAGCTATATCTTAACTTTTGATAAAGTATATATATTATTGGTGGTACTAACCTGACAGGGACAAGATATGCATTATTGTAGTCAAATTGAGAGATTTTTATCATTTACAAATGAAGTGTATGTTTGTATAGATAATTCAATTAGCCATTAAAGAGACATATGCATATTTTGGATGTTTTAAGTGACCTTGAAGTGTATATACTCAAAGGACTAAAGAGTGGCAGTTCAAGAGCAGTGAATCAAACTAATGCATATTAGAGTGCAAGAACTAATCACAATTATGGAGGAGATGTCGAGAGCCTATTGAGCAAATGGTAACCCTATTAAGCAAGCAATGCCCATCAAGCCATAATAATTAGGGAGATGTAGACAAGCACAAGCTACAACAACTATGGATTAGAACCCAAGCTACAACAACTATGGAGATGTGGACAAGCAAACGTGATCAAAAAAACATATTGGAATCTTGTACAAGTTTAAAGCTGGTATAGTGAGAGAGTAGAATTCAATGTTCCATGTTTATTTATTGACTTCGGGTCACTCTAATAATAAAATGGATGTTCATCGATAATGCATAAGATCATATATTACTGGGATACATGCAATGACATCAATAATGGAGAACTTATTCATATAATGGATGATATAATGTAGAGTGGAAGATGTAGAGTTCTTCACCAAACCTCTTAATCCAAGAACTTAAGATTATAACTCCTGAAGATACTAGTCGATAAGGTCATTAACCATTTAAGTGGGGAGAGTATAAGGGGTGGAGGTTTACTTACTTAAGGGTAAAAGAGACATTTTGTATTGATATTTTATTTATGTATTTTAGGGGTATGATGGATGAAATACTTTGATGTCTCCTCCTACCAGACCTAATTATGCTCTGAATGCTCTTTAGGGGAATGATTAGTCAACCTTGGATGATGTTAAGCATGTAGTAGCCTTGCCTTTAGTGTATGATATTCCCCCTGCCAACATACTGAGCTTGGATACCAAATCTATGTAATAATTGTATGAATCAGTAAGAGAAGTAGTTGAATTTTATTTAATCATCATGCCTTATTGTTATTATGTTTGTGTCTTTCTCTTACGCAATGCTTATGCTATTTGAAGAGCTTCTGAAGCTCTTCTTATTGAGATTTACATGCTAGTGATACGCATATGTGAGACTTAGCTTGATCATGAATGGATTATTTATGGGATTTGAGGGCTGGCTTGTGTAGGAAGTGTTTTACATAAGTGCCACATGGGTTTGTTAAAGATGCCTTAAGCTAGACCCATAACATAGATTATGTAACAATATAATTGGAACATTTTTTTTCAGCTGGAGTTCATGGTGATGGAAACCATTAAAGGTAAAACTATTTAAAAAATCCATCAGATACAATAGTTCTAATTCTTCAATATAATCTGACATTTTACATATAAAATCAAAGCTGTAATAAATATGTTCTTTTTAATTAATTAGATAGATCATAAAATCATTGATCATATCTATAGTTTCATTTTTTGGTGTTAGAATCATGCATTCTTGTAAGCAATATTATCATAATGAATAAGGAAACCAAGATAGGTTATATGTATAATAACATGTAAGGGATCATTATAACTTGTTAAAAAAGATTATAGTATTCTAATGCATTTTCCTTCCTCATCGCTTGAATGTTTGTTTTCATTTGGATGAGTTCTATTTCCTAAAGCAAGTAAACTTTTATTGAAAGTTAAACTATTACATGTATAGTCTGACTCTTGTGCATATAATTACATGTTTGTTATGAGTTTGTAAACCTTGAAGTAATTCCAAATATGTGAGTTTATCAATGTAGCTTTAAGAATATCTTCTTTTCTTCTATTAACAATAATAAGTAGTATTTATTAAAAATCACCACTAAAATAATGATTTTACCACTAAAAGATATATCAATATTAGTATTGAAATAAAAATCTAAAACATCTCTTAAAGTTCGTTCAACTAGTTCAAATAAATAAGTTTTACCTGTTCCTTCATATCCATAGACAAATATTTTTTCATATTTATTCCAATACATGAGTCAATGACCATGTCATAAAATTTTTGTTTAGCATTCAATTTTATCATAACTATTTTGTGAAGCTCTTATAATTCATAAATATTATATGAAATTTCCTCCTGAATTAAATAATTACAAAGGTCATAAGTTTCATTATCATTAATTATTTCTAATCCATAATCAACAAGCAAGCATCCCATTTGATTAAATTTTGTTTTTAATTCTTTTAAGATATATTCTCTTAGACGGTTTTCAGGGATTTCAGAGTTATTAAGATTAAAAGCTATGTGTATCTTATGTTGAATATCATCTATAAAGTATTTTCAAAATAAATCAAACATAGCAGATGCATCATTAATTTCATAAAAAAGCATTATGATGGTAAATAGTTTTCTAAGTTATTTAGAAGTTGCAACTAAAGAGGCTTCTTCTAATGCTTCAATGCATTCTTTATCATTTTTGAGTAAACCTAAAGCATGACAAGCCGATTTGAAAGTTGCACATTCTACATTATTCGCTGTTCCTATATCAATAAAAGATATCAAACCATGAACTATGTTTAATAACATTCTCAAATAATATAATTCACCAACATATGGATGTATGTAACAGATTCTACCAATAGTAAACCGTTTTTTCCTCCTGTTCTAAATTTTTTGTTTGTTATCCTAAATCCATTTTACCACCAGTTGAAGTGAAAGCAAACATATAGTTGTATAATCTAACATGTTCAATGAAACTCATGGACTGTGGGCCTTTCTTACAGTCGAGAAGGTCGAATAGTGGTAACGATGGTGGTTTGCTAAATGGTATTTCTATAGCTCCTTTTTAGCAACATAATGTATATAATCAATATGGATTTTTTGGAATGAAGCCAATATATTCAACAGACTAATGCAATACTCCATAAAATTTACACATAAAGGTTTCTAAATCAAATAAAGTTTTTTTCTTATAATTTGGTAAATTTGCTCCTGTGTTTATATGATTTATTGGTTAGAGAGTTATAAATTAAGATGTAAAATGTTGCAAAAAGTTCGGTAAATTGAACTGATATTGCCTACTAGGTGGTGATGGTGACACATGTATATGTGTAAAAGGTGCATTGGTTATCATTAAATCATCTAACATATTCCCCATGACAAGGACCTCCATAAAATGGAAGAATTGAAGATAAGAATACTTGCAAAGCATTGTTTGGTTTGTTCATTCATGTATTTGCTTCCTACCATAGTAGCCGATGTCAAACAGAGACGTTTATAAGGTGGTGCGTTAAGAGAAGGTGGGCGTTCCGATGTTAGCATAATATCTGAAACTTGATTTAATAAGTATGCATAATTCAAAAGGAATTGTCTCATAATGAAGATAATGGAAATTGTAAAGAGATATACCTAGTTCAATATTTTTGATTAGAATAGGGACATCAATTAAAATCACTGACATTGTAAAAGGGTGAGGAATTTGACATTCTATTTTTTAGTATAGTACATGAAAATTAAATAGATGTGTGTTAGCAATTTTCCTTAAAAAATAGTAAATGCATTTAATAGCATATTGTGAATAAAAATTTATCTGAATAATGTAAATGATGCCAAACTATAAGTGTACTTGTATGTTTCAAAAATATAGTAGTCGAGTATGGAAGGTAATGCAACAACCAACAGTAAAGAAGGGAAAAAATGTAAGTGGTTTGTAAAAATATTTTGTTAAATATTCATTGGTCTTTGTTCCATAAATGGTAAGGTAAGAAATAAAAAACAATCATTAGTTTAAACATATTTTAACTTTTAAAAGAATAATAGAAAATATCAATCAACAAATACAATAAAATGAAATTGCACAAATCAAAGATATGATGACAATAGGGAGTGAATGCATATGAAGCTACATTTAAATAATCGGGTATGCACATTAATTTAATATTGACATATTATTGATGATTAAGAGTTAAATAAAATTATTTAGATATAATAATACATAAATTAAATGCAACTATACTACTTGGAAGTTAATTTTTTTCAAAAATGGAAAGTCTGAGATATGGATTAAAAAATGTGTAGTTATTTTTTTTTACCTAGTTTGATTTAGCCAAAGTTTCTTATTATTTTCAAAATGTCCTTAAAAATAGTTGAATTGTTCTTCTTCAATTACATGGTCTTTAACTATAAGCATTAGTAATAATATTTAATAAATAATGATGATATGAACCTAATCCATAAGTATTTTTAATGCAAATTAATTTGTTTATTTACAAAAAGGGTGTATGGGTTAAATAATCAAATGAATGCTATTATTGTTAAATTTATTTTTTGACAACAATTTTTTCTAAATTTGTATGATAATGTAAAATTTCTTTGAATAAAATGGAAGAAAGGAAATGTTTATTTTTGTAATGAAATCAATTTTTTTATTTTGTGTTATTTTTTTCTAGATAATAAAAAAAATATTGATACGATGAAATATATATTATTAAAGAATAGTCAAAAAGTTATTTTACATAATGAAATAATAATGACAAATGTTATGTCAAAAAGTCATATGGAATCTTAATTTGTAGAAAAGGTAAAATGTTTAATGGGAATAAGATATTGTAATAACTCAAGATAAGTGTGAAATACTCTAAACCACTAAGAGAAAATATATAGAGAAATAGATGAGAAGAAAGGAAAGTAATTTCTTCCTTTAGACAAGGTAATTTGTTAGGTAGAACATTCGGTTAATTGGTAAAGGTGGAGCTATCAAGTAATTGACATTGAGATTGAACTTCCTTTAATAATAGGTTTTAGTAGTCCTTTTACACGTGTAAAAGAGTAGCTCATAATGAATCAAAAGGTGGAAATGTTTGTTTTCATATTAACAATTCAATTTAAAATACATTATATATTTATAAAATTATAATTTAAAATTTTATTATTGTAAAGTAAACTATTTATATCTAAATTAACAAGATGAACTTTATTTTTCTTAATCTTGATATATGTATGAAAAATAGATAATTAAAGTTGTATGGATGAAGGTTGGAATAACTTATAAATAGGTTAATTGGCTTGTATTTCTACTTTTAGGATCTAAAGCAAAATATTATATGGCTCAAGAAACATCAACAAATGATTAATATAAAATGTCAATGGCTCACTTAGGCTTTAAAATTTAAATTATGATTTTGAATAATTATATATTCAATTGATTGTGATCATAATTATCAAATCTATTTTAAGAATGATTTTGTAAAAGGTAAAAATATTAAGATAAATATTTTGAAATTGCTAAAAATAAGAAATAATAAGATAAAATAAAAATATTAGTTTAAGATTAATAAATTAAAATACCAATGCAGATTCCTCATAGTCAAATTGCACATTAATATAAAATATAAAATACTTGAAAAAAATAAATTAATATTAAATATCATAAGAGTAAATCATGAAATATACATATTTTCATTCAAATAATATACTATTATTTAAGAACATGTATTACAAAATAATATTAATTTATTCAACTAAACAATAATGATTAGCAGAGATGAAAGGATTAAATAGTGAATATTCTATTTTAAATAAACATAAATTATAAATTAATTAAATGTTAAATAAATCAAATACAATTTTAATTATTCATTTACTAAACTATTTGAAACATCTTTTAAATTTATCATCTAAATTATTTATAGATTCAAAAAGTGAAAGTATATGAGGAATATTAAAAATTGTCAACCTTAAATATGATTATTATGACATGTTAATAACTAGATCAATGCAAAGATGCAATGAATTGAAAATTAAATATTGGATAAAAACATGTGAGGAATCAATTTAAATTACATAATTCTATTTTAAGATGATAGTAATGTAATGGTAAAAATAGTATCAATTAGAAAAAAATTAAAATACTACTTTTTTTATTAAACATGTTCAATAAATCGAGCCCATCTTAGGTTTTCTATATTGCTAAAAATTGTATTAATTGAACTTACTTTTTCTATAATGATAAAAAGTTTTAAAGTTATTGTTTGAGAATTATGTCTGTTATTTTTTTAGAAAAACTATTTATTGAAATATTAGTTATAATTGTTTTTCTTTAACTTTGTTGATACAAAAATGGTATGTTGAATGATGCTGGGAAATGCATAGGACAATACGAATAAGAAAAAACCATACAAAAAATACTAAATAAATCATAAGTAATTAAACCATCAGAATTTAATAAGTGTATTATTGAATTTTGTTAAGTTGCATAGCATAATAAAAATGTACACAATAAGTAGCATAACATGACATAAAGCTACAAAAGTTTCAAGTTTATGCAACTAATTACACATGGAATAATTCTATTGCACTGGACAATAATAAATTCAACAAAATACATTTGAAAGCTGGTAGTTTCGCAAATGTCATTTGTTGAATAATGAGTTATCTAGCAACCATAAAAACCAACTAAAAGATCAAAAAGAAATGTTTTCAAGATACCATAGCAAAAGGATTTTAACATAATGTAATACAGATATAGGCATCAAGAGTTGTTGGATATGGGCCTAAATCGTTCCATCAAAATCCAAATCTTGGTGATTGTTTTTTTGGCCAGTGCATACTGGAATTTTAGGCCACGGTGCTTCAAAGCTATTATTGTCAATTGGATCTGATTTTTTTCATTCTTAATTTTTTGATTCAAGAGTTGCTCTTCCAAATTAGCAGCTTTGATTTCAAGGTTTTGGTATTGGTCCTTTGGGATATAGGTGTTTGTGGAAAGGGCAGACTTAAGCTGGTGCTTATATAAAAACATTAATATGTAATTATAATCTAAGATCTTGAAATTTAATGCATTTAAGACTCTATAAGATGCCAAATTCTTGGCCTTATCTTGGGAGTCTCCAGTGAAACCCGAAAGGGTTACCAACTGCTTAGTTTTGCTAAAGTCTTCAAACATAAAATTTACTTTACAAGAGTACGAACTATTGCTTAGGCGTTCCAACTCATATGAAGGCTGTGGTAATCCTAGCTTATTGACTACTTCATTCAATAAGGAGTCATAAGACAACATTATCATAAACATCTGTATATAAAATAATAAGTAAAAATAATAGGAAAAACAATATAAGCATACATCTTATTATGAAGGGGAAATGTAAATAAAAATGAAAGAAAGAATCATTGACTATAATGAGAGTAAGCCAAAGGTCCGTATGGAAAGAGTTTGTGTGTTTGAAATAAGAAATAGAGGCTAAACATACATTGACTTACTTGTATATGTCTTTTTCAAAGCTCCCAATTAATGAAACATGCATGGAAAAATAAGTCCAATTTAGTATCATAATAAATAATTAATAACAATTTAAGACATAATAAAGTCATGTTGGTTTCATTTGTGGGAAAAGAAAAGTAAAAGAAAAATACCTGAATATAACTGGTAGGTAGCATTTGCCAAAAACATTAGAAAGTGACATGCAAGGGAAGAAATAATGAATATTAAAATTTAATCGTTATACAAAATAATAATCGGTGGAAAGAAAAGAAGGAAAACACCATTAATATGGTAAACAAGACAAAAAAAGGGAAAAGAGAACAAAACTTACATAATAGTCAGGCATTTTATGTTTGGTAGTTCATTAGGGAAAGTAGTATTTATAAAAATAGTAGGAAGCTTAAAGTATAGGCGTTGGCATGTGATTTGCTAAAAAAATTACTAGCAAAATCAATTACCTAGCAGGAACAGTAGGTGCTTGTGAGGCAAATGCACAAGAACATTGCTATGAGGTTTTAATATGTCAGAAAATATTATAGTTGTTATTCATTAGGGAGGTCAAATACATAATGAACAAGTGAGTTTTGAATATGAAGATGGTTGAACAAGGCTTAAATCAAATAAATTTTCATAGTTTGCTCCATAAAATAACAAATGTCATGCCATTATAATTGAACAAAAGAATTATTTTAATTATGTATCGATACACTCTCTATACACAATAGATTATATTAGTCTTACATGATAATAACTAATGATGCAGATATAAGTTTGATAAAAAATAATTTTTCTATCAAATAATTTTCTATTAAAAGACATGTATCATACAAGGTGGTTGAATCATAACCTTCATATTAGAGAGTTTAATGCATAAGAGCTAATCAATTAGGCAGTTGGAAATTATAGGTAAAACTTATCTTATCATCAATAAATCAGATCATAAGTGTATATAATGGTCCATACACATGTATTACATTTACATTATCTTAAGATCAAGGATAATTAGAGTCAAATATTATATCTTAATGCATTATGGAGATGGTAAGTAAAGATCCATAATTGAAAGTTGACGTTATCATCAAGAATATTCAAAATCGATTCAACCATGAAGTTAGTTATAAAAAGTATTGCATTAAAGGAAGAAGGCATTAGCTATTATGTTTGGTAATTGGGAGAATTTGTATAATAAATTGTCTAGTCATTTAAAGGTACTTGATACATTTAATCCAAGGATTATTACAAATCTTATTATAGATAACTTAATAGATTCTCAAATCAAAATGTTTTAAAGGAGTTTTTTAGGTATTTAAACATGCACTGATGGTTTTGGTTTCTATAAGCCTATGTTGTTGATAGATGCCACATTTCTATATGATAAGTACAAGCGCACTTTGTTAATTACTTCTTTTATTAATGGACATAATAAGATTTTCTTAGTCACCTTTGCCTTGATTGAAAGTGAAAATATTGATAGTTAGGGTTGATTCATGTGGAGTATCCGTAAGCATATGACATAAGTAGAAGGCTTGTGTCTTATATCTAATCATCATAATAACATACTAAATGTAATGAATAATTCACATTTAGGGTGGGAAGAACTTGAAGGATTTCATCAATATTGCTTGCAACATCTTATCAACAATTACAATATACAATATAATAATTCTTACATCAAATGCATGTTGTATAATACATGTGTTAACACTACATTTTCACCCCTTGCACACACATGCTTAGTTGCCCTTTTTGGGTACATGTTACAACTTATTTCCTTATTGGGATGGCTTAATATGGGTTCTCATTGCTGAGATTAAGTTGTATACATGAACTTTGTATCCTCACATGTCATTTAAGCTTACGGTACGCCCGCTGTTTGTCCTGTGTAAGATGGCACCCTTGGTGTGCCTCCAACTAACATAGTTGGAGGAAGGAGACTTTATCCCACATTGCCAACCTAGGATTAGCACACCTCCTAAGGCTCATATAAATACCCTTTGGGTATTAACCTTAGATAATAACAAGTTATAAGATAAAAATATTTTAATTCTAAGGTATTAGATCTTTCAAAATTAAAATAAACACCACATTAAACAATTAATTAGGACTAGTGACAAACTTGGGATTTGGAGAAGATTTTGCTAGCCTTGGTAGGTCTCTTTCCTTCTTTTCTTTCCATTTCATGCTTTGATTTGTATTTTGGTTGCTAAACTGAGCGTTATAATGTTATTCAGGATTGCATATACCCTAAATAACTTATGGCAATAGAATAAATGACATTTTTATTCGATTTTTTGCTATTTTTCAATCAACATATACCATGTACATCTCATATGTCATTATATGTGATGCATATTACTTGTTTAAATATAATATGTGATGTATATAATACTTCATTTTTTAAAATGTTCGATGCATATTATCCATTATGCGATGCATATACTTGACTGGATTGGCCAAAATCCAATTTTCACTCATTTTTCAATGTGGCTTTGAATTTATTTAATGTTTTTAATGATATTTGTGGCCTCACAATGACTTAAACGCATTAGATCTATTATAAATCATCATTTGTTATTTGATTTTAGCTTTAAAATTGAATTTATTTGAGTTAAATGTCATTTTTAACTTAATTGCTTATGATTAACATGATTGAAAGTTCAATTAAGTGTTTGATCTAAACCCTAATTAAAGTTAAAGATATTAGGATCTCTCAATTATGATTTTCATGATCATATTTAGTTGATTTTATCATTAAATCAATGTTATTTCACTTTGATTTTGTGTTTGTTGCTATCACAAACCTTAATTGGATGTTGAATCCATTCCAAGTGATTTTGTAAAAGGATCTTAGAATCCTCCAATTAAGGTATGATTAACTTGCTATATTTAGCTTTATTTCCATATTTGACACTTTCCATACTTCGCATTATTTCCATATTTGGAATACTTTCCATTTTGGAACTTTCTTTTTAGAAACTTTCCTTTTTTATGTTTTTCATAATCTTGCACTAGGGCTCATGCTACTCGAGGATTTCTCGAAATGGAGGAGATGTTACTACACATCTTAGATTTATGTAAAAATGAAGGCCCCATTGTAATAGAATAGGTTTCTATTTTATTATTTCCCTAAGTTGTATTGTTTTTACATCTCCCATGTATCCCTCCTATATTTACCATATTATTTTAATGTAAAGTGCATGTTTATATACTTGTAATTAACTATTTTCTATAAGTTATCTTTGTTTGAGATATTACGTACTTTTGTTGATTAATTGACTAATAATTTAATTTTGATTTAAGATTTACTATACCAAAAAAACTATTTATTATTGAATCAAACTTAATATACATGCATAAATATATACATATACACAGATATCCATAACAATAATTTAATTTTGTAATTTTAAATTTCAATGATTTAATTTTGATTTAAATTTTATTGTACCAAAAAATTAGTTATTGTTAAACCGAATTTAAAGTATATGTATTTGAATTTTTTTATTATTTTTCTTTTATATTTATTTTAAAAAAACTTTCTATATGTGTTCCTTTTCTAATATATTTATTTTTTCATATTTGTTTCCAATGATTAACTTTTTTATAAATACTAAATTTGATACGAAATATCAACTTAATGTTAACTTGTATAGTTTCTATGATTAGAAACTAAATGAAATCAAATAGTTTTAGACAATAAGACAACTAAAATCATTAAGAGCAAAAAAAAAAGCAAGTAAATAGAAAATCATATATAAAACTAACCTCTTTTCCTCTAGCTAAGTGTAGATTTTCAAATGTACCTGAGTTAAAGAAAATATCAAAGCATCAATAATTTTATTTTCTTAATTGAATATTTTATATATAATTTTTATTATTAATAATATAAAAGTATTAATTTTAAATGTATAAAAAAAATCAATTCATACTTGATAAATAAGAATGACAATGTTTTAATGCAAAATATGTGTTTATATACTTCTAATTAGCTATTTTATATAAGTTATGTTTATTTGGGATATTACTTATTATTGTCAATTGATCAACTAATAATTTAATTTTAATTTAAGATTTGATATAAAAAAATTACTTATTATTTAACCAAGCTTAATATATATATTTACATAAATACATACATACATATTTGTATATGTAGGCACACGCATAAATGATTTAAGTTTATAATTTTAAATTTTAATGATTTAATTTTAATTTTATTATACCAAAAAATTAATTATTATTGAACCAAACTTAATATATATGTATATATATATATATATATATATATATATATATGAAAATGAGAAAAAAATAGAAAATTGCTCCAAAAATTACCTTTTTATCCTTGATTCTTAAATAGGAAAACTTATAATTGATGAAAATTTAAGACTATTAGCAAATTATTATATTTTTCTTTTTCTTAACCTTCCCTCCTTAAAATAGATAGAACTCGACAACTCCAACCTTTCACCACCTAGATGTCATGGAAAGTTCAGTTCAAGTTACAAACATATAGGATTCTTGTTAGAAATTCTTGTTAGGAATATTAATAGAAGGGCAAATGCATTAACAATTAACTTAAAACTTTTCAATGAGTTGAATTTTATTTCTATTGATCTCATCGTAGGGGTTTATTTCTGATGTACCAAGTTGCCAACATGATCTACTAAGCTATTTTACATCCTAAAGATCTTGTGAATTATTTTTTCTTTTATGTGGCAATACAATTTTCATGTTTAGTAGCTATTTTCATGTTTTTAATATTAAACGAAATATCAAAAACCAACCAAAGAAATTATGGAAAAAACAATCTTAATAATAACAATAAAAATAAAACATACAACGTAATTCAATCTAACATAATTCAATAGACTAATTAAATATTAAGAACAAATCAGTTAATGTGATGTAAGAAATTACATACCTTGAACAATCCAATCCAACACAACACAACATGCACTGTCACATCTGTCGCACCCTCATTTTGGACCGGCTTGATCCAGATCGATTTAGGAATGCTTCTGAGTCATTTTGGGTTAGCTTCAGGCCAATCCAAGTTGATTTAGGGCTTTCTAGGCCATTCTGGGCCAACTTCGGCCATTCTAGGG
>CANYBF010508837.1:0-13451 GCA_948192965.1 Dalechampia spathulata
AAGAGTTACTATCAAACTGTCGCTTCAAATCTCTAAACTGTTTTCTCTGTGTTTTGATGCAAAGATCATCTTTTGGTTTGTTGTTTTAAAATAAAAATTTTAAATTTCTTCCGCTGCTTATTAACTACGCAAACCAACAATCTGTTGGTACTAATTGTGGTAAGTCATGGTATATTTGTCATTATGCTTTAAATATGTGAACTTCATTTCTATTTGATGCTAGTTCCTTGTCCTAAATGATACCAATGATGTGAATGCAAATAAGTTATTATATAACTTTTTATTTGCTTGGAATTCCTTTGCTTTGTTGAATCTAAAGTGAATAATTATAATAATTCTTCAGGTATATAGACTTTAAGTAGTTTAACTTTTCCTTTCTGACAATAAAATATTGGTGGTTCATGCTCAAATATTTTTATCTAATAGTAGTTGCAATTTAGAACTTGTTTCGGCTTATATAAGATAGAGCATACATGCTCATGTATTTTGTTTCCTGCAAGTTACGTTCGTAAGCGTTAAAAATTATTATTATAATAATATTGATATTAATGTTTTAGGAAATTTTCTATTTACCTTTTATTCCTTATACTTTTCAATTGAGCTTTGCATAACCATTGTATTTTTTGCCACTTTATATTTGGCTTTTTCATTGTTTAATATTTCATTCATATGTAAACTTATGATGTTTATTTTTTATTTTTGTTATGCTCTTTTCATATTATCTCTTCTTTTCTACTCATCAGTGATAGCTTTGTACTTCTTTTTAACTTAAAAAAAATGTTATAAATTTGATATTTTATAGGTAAAAAAGTGAGATGAAATTTGGTAATATCATTTTATCTTATCATTTTTTATCTTTGTAACTTTAGATTATGGATGTTGATGATTGTTGTGATTGGAGTCACCTGATATCATGATAAAATTATAATCATAATTTTATAATTGAATAATTTTAGTTTTTGTATTCAATATATTAATAGTTATATAAAAAATCAAAAATTGAAAACATAAAGTATTAATTCTAATGAACTTTATACAATATAATGTAATTAATAAATATAATTACAATCACAAATTAAAAAGATATGAATGATACTAATAAAATATTATGATGAAAATATAATAGAAATAATATTTTTTAGGTAATGAAATTATACTTTAAACTAATAAAGATATTTAAATTATTTAAAAAATGGTTTTTGAATTTATGATAATTTTTTTTTAAAATTAACAACATTTTTAATAGGATACTAATTTACTAATTTAAAAAATATAATTCTATCATATGATTCTATCTAGCAACATTAACAAACTAATATAAGGTCAAATTAATAACATTCATAGAATAATATACTAAATATTATATAATCTATAACATGATATAAATTGTATAATATATTCATTAAATATTAATTGATATATTTTAATTAATTAGCTAATACAATAACTATAAATTAATAGCTTTATTATATACATTAATTCAGATTTTTAATTTTACTATTAAAATAAATAAATTAAAAATGTAAATTAGGTGCATGAATTGAAAACATAAATTAATATTATTGATTTGTAATTACTATATTATTTATATTTTATATTATATATTATTTTTATTGGATAAATATTACTAATTGTATTTTTATTTGTTAGGAGGTAACTATTTTATATTTTATATTTTATATTATATTCTCTAATTTATACTACTTATAAAGATAAAAATTACTAATTTTATTTGTACTTATTAGCTACTAAATTTTATTTAAAAATGATTACTAATAATTTTATTTTTATTTATTAACAATTAATTATTTTATATATTATATTATATTATCTAATTTTAATATAAATAATTTTTTTAGTAGTAAATACTATCATTTTAGTAGATAAATATAAATAAGAAAATAAATTTTTATTTAATATAAATTAGTGCATAAAATAAATTTATTAATTATAAGTATTGTATTATTTTATATTTTTTAAAATTTTTTTAATTTAAATATTACTTTTTAAAAATTATAAAAATAAATATAAAAATGAATTTAAAAAATACAAATAATTAAACAAATTTTTATTTAATGTTAATTAGTGAATAAAATAAATTTATTAATATTAATTAATATAATATTAAATTAAATTAAATTAAATTTTACATAATTATATTATTAAATTTAAAAAATGGATGCCTTAATATGAATTAATATAATATTAAATAATTATATTACTATTAAAATTAATAAATTAAAATTGTAAATTAATCTATAATTTAAAGATAAATACTATTTATTTTATTTGTATTTATTAGCTATTAAATTTTATTCAAAGTTAAAAACTAGTAATTTTATTCAAATATAAATACTACTTATTTTATTTCTATTTGTTAGTTCCTAAATTTTATTCAAAGTTAAAAATTACTAAATTTATTTATATTTATTAATTACTAAATTTTATTCAAAGTTAAATACTACTAATTTATCATTAATCATATATTAATTATTGAATATCTTATTAAAAATCTATCATCTCTTTTTAATTTATTAATTATAATTAGTGTATTATTTTATATTTTTGTTAAAATTTAAAATAATAATCTATTGAATATTAACAAATTAATATAAAATTAAGTCAATAATATTAATAAAATATTATATTGAATATTATATTATCTATAATACAATATAAAATCTATAATATATTATAATTTGTAAGTTTAATAAATATCTTATAAAATATAAATTAATTATTAATTAATAAATACAAATCAAAGTAGTAGTATTTATGTTTGAATAAAATTTATCCAGGTTAAAAAAAAATTAGATAATATAATATAAATTATAAAACAATAAGTAATTAACAAATTTAAATAAAATTAGTAGTATTTATCCTTTATTATTTTATTATTTTTATTTGTTAGATTAATTTTTATATTTATTTTTGATAAATTTAAAAAAGTTAATATTTATCTTCATATACATTTTAAAAAATAATATTTATCTTTGAATTATTAAAATTAAAAAGGGAGAGGTAGACTTGTATTTTCATTTTATCCTTCTTCCAACTTTTAGTATGTGTATGATAGAAGATGCATGTTTTATTTATATTCTATTTCAAATATCATAAATGATCTAATAACATTAATGACTTATATTTTTATTTACAATTAGTTTCTAATTTTTTAAAATTGTTAATCAAATAATCTTTTCATATTTTACCATATCATATTCTCCTTCATAATATAGTGCATACTCCTATAACATACCTCATTTACATATGAAACTAAATTAGCATTTATCAAAGAAATAAAATTTAAATTGCACAATATTAATATTGAATAGAGAAAGATAGTTTAAAATATCTGTGAAGCAAAGATTCCAATATATATATATATATATATATATATATACATGCTCAAGATAATCATGAACATTTAAATGTTTATGCTTATATATAATATATATATATACAATAAATAAAATACAAAATAAATTTATGGCTAGCTTCATAAGGGAATGTAGAGTAGCTGATATACCTCCTCATTCATTCTACTATTTGCACCAATTATAAAACAATTGATACTAAGCATGTAAATATTAAGTGATGTATATAAAAAAAGTAATTAAAAATAATTGCATTAGAAGAACAAATATAAAATGCTAAACTTTTATCAAATAATTACAACTTTCAATAACATGAAATATTCTATTATTTAAAACATTATGCAAAACAAAAATCACATGGCAAAGTAAAACTCATATTAAAAATATATGAAACTCAAAATCACATATATCATTGTTAAAGTAATGTAAAACATTTGTATATTCATCATACAAAATTCAATTAACAACTAGAAATCTCATAAATTCAGAATGAAGTACATTTTACTAAAACATAGCTTATAAATCACTTTTTTCATTTGTCGTATAAATCTCATAAGTGCATAATTCCTTATACTTAACTGCACTAGCTGATAAAGGATTTCCTATACTCAACTTTGCCCATACCTAATATGTTATGCACACCCTTCATTATGAGGGATGCTTTATACTTAACTTCACTAGTGAGTATTTAATTTTATTGAAGATTCTTTATACTCAACCGTAATAGACATCATAGAATCTTGTACATTTAAAATATATCAAATTAAATCTTTCCAATAAAATCATAAAACATGCATAATAGTTTATATTTATATTTATAGCATAAAACTCACTGAAATATACTTTCAATAAAAGTAGATTCACCATTTTCCATAAAAAAATCTCATTTAGGAATTTTGCAACACAACAACTATTATAATAACATCTTAATAAAATTCTAGAATAAGAAATGATTTTTAGCATTTAAAACCACAAAGCTTCAAAACTAAAATTTAAATAAACTACATGATGCAATCAAAATCATATTAACTAATTTAAATCATAAATTTATTAAAATTAAATTTACATGTATTTACACAAACCTCAAAAATATTGTTTCTATTACAATCTTTTAAACCAAGACTTATTCTTATAATTTCCTTGGTTTTGATCCTTTCTCGCTAGTCAAACTATAAAAGTTTATATATATAAGGTTTTATACAAATTCTTAACAAATTATTTATTTAAACTAGTTTTCCTAATTAGTTCTCTTTTAATTTCTTAGAAATTTCTACCTAAATTTTGACAAAATTTCTTTTATTTTTCAAATATTTCAAAATTTAATCCTCATATATTCTTTAAATTTATACCTATTAACAAATTTAAACACTTTTACATATTCAAATCTCCATCAAACATATCTTTGCCTCAATTCTACAATAATTATGAAACATAATTAACATATCATATAATTCATTATCAATATAAATTTGCATCTAATATTCAAGGTATATTTAGATGAGTAGATCATAACTACATCATTATTTTGCTTACTTTTCAATGAGATATTGCCTTAAATTCCTTCTTCAATGTTTAAACTCATTTATCCCTTATATGACTTGACTAATATTTTGACATCCATTTGACTTTTCATTTCTGGTTTTTAAGTTAAAATACAACTTAGTTTTACACCACTTCATAAATTATTTATTAAAGTCTTTCTAGTTTTGTCAATTATTTAAATATAAACGTCTAGTCAATTACTTAATTTACTTGATATATTAACTAATCATATAGGTATATTATTTTTTATTTAACATTAACTTAGTAACTTAGAGCATTTACACTTATGCATAAAAAGCTCCTAAAGTCGAATGGAATTCATTCAATAATAAACTATCTATTTATTCTGAAGCTTAATTATGACCGTATTTTAACATTAATTATAAATTTTAAACATTAGACTAATTCAGGCAATGATAGAGCTAATATTAAGGGAAGTTTTTGACCTTGATAATTCAGAAAATGGTGGAGTTGATACTGAGGGAAGTTTTTAAACATGTCAGTTACGAAAATAATCGAATTACTTTTGAAGGATTTGAACATGCTAATTAAGAAAATGATAAAATAGCTTAAGGAAAGTTTATGAATGTGATGGTTATTAACTTAAGGAATAAAGGAATAAAGATAATATAAATAATGACTGAAGACAATGTAGATAGATAACCACTAATCATTAATAAAAATCACCCAGATCAAATTACTTCAGCATTTTAGATTAGATAACTCTCTTTTACATTTTCAATTCATATTGTCTCTTTATATTTTTACAATATCACTTTGTTATTTTCATTGTCTCTTAATATGCATTTTCTTTATTCTTGAGCTTAGTTCTCTATTACAAATAAATAAGAGATCCACGATTAGAAGTCAAAAGATGTAATAGTTTGAGAAAATTTTAATTCCCTAGTACACTCGCAATTCAAAAGAATAATATTTTCTTCTTATTATTATTATTTTAGTTCCTTAACCTAAGTTCTTCAAATCTAGCTTTTAATTAAATTACCAATGAAGAATTTCAAGTTTCAGATACATTAACTTTTATGGTTTAATGTTGAAACTTGAAATTTTCAGTTTCCTTTAATTATTGATCAAACAATCCTACAATTTTTAATCAAAGTAGTTATGTTTGCTATTTTAACAAAACCAGTAGCTCTCAGAACAATCAACTCCTTATTTCTCTTGCTTACCGAAATCTCATTTACATGCATGTTAATTTCAATTTAGTTAACTACCAAACTAAGGCATTGTTTAGTTGAACATATTAACCTATGTAATTGTAATCATGATTACATTACATATTTGATTACTTTGTTTGGTTATATAATATTAATGTAATGTTGAATACCTAAGTGATTATTAATACATTATAAAAGGAATTAATAAATACATTAAAACATTATGTGTTTTTTATTACAATTCATTCAAGCATTCAAGCCACTCATGCATTCAAGCTCATATACTTCTGTAATGAAAAATTCATTGCATTACATTACTTAGTTTATTGTATTATATATTTAATTATATTATATTTTTGATTATAATGCACTAACCAAACTAAATGAGGTTAAGTATTCTTCTAATTCATCTATAATCGATTATTGAATCAAACATTTCAACTCCAAATTTCAAAGAATCTAAATTCTACTCGTGAGAATGAAAATGATTTCCACACTTATACTTACTGACTAAAATAAGTGTCTTCCCTAATGTGATTTTGATTTCAAATCACTATCAGAGTATACTAAAGTCAAGCTTTACACCCTTCACCAACTACCTTCTTCTTCGATTTCTTATTCTACCTTCTCTTTCTTCTTTCGATATCTTCATTTCTTCTTTTTTTTTCCTTTCTTTAAATTTCTCTTATTCCTCTCTCAATCCTCCTTTATATTATTATTATTATTATTATTATTATTATTATTATTATTATTATTTTTCATTTCCATTTCCATGAATAATAATTATCATTATCACATATATTTATCTTTACTTGAATGCCTTTCTAAGCTTCATTTTCAAGTTTTTACTTTCAAACATAAAAATTTTAACATAGAATTCATACATATTCCATGTTTTAAATCTTCCACTCATTTTATAGCATTTTGCATACATTTCATGCACCTAGCTTCTTGCATTTTACGGTATATTTTTTAGTTTTATGCATTCAAATCTTGGTAATTACTTTTTCTCTTATGTAATTATCATATTTTAACTTTATGGCTCAAGTTTTATATGCTTAGCTTAGTGAAATATGCATGACTTTGATGTTTTCAAGTTGCACGAGTCATATTTAAGGCAATATGACTCAAGTTAGTCTTGTAAAAAGTAAGGTTTTGAAACATTTTATGTCATGGCTAACATGACTCATGTTGGACTTGAATTGGCTTGTATTTTTAAGTTTTTAGAGTGACACAACTTATGTCATGGCCAACATGACTCGTGTTAGCCTTAAACAAACTTGATTCTTTGCTACAAGCTCAATATGACTCATATGAGCATTAACATGACTTATGTTAAGTCTTTGTACCATATTTTCCCATACATTTTCACTCCTAATCCTAGTCATTTGATTAAATAACAAAGGGTCATGATGTTTCACATATAAATAACCAATTTAGAGTGGTTTCTCTAAGGTTACAGGGGAGATGTCACACTTATACCCTCGGTGTAACATGCTCTCGTAGAATAACTAATAACTTCCTAAGCATTAAAATCATCAATTATCCTACAAGGGATGCATAAAAATGTTTCATAACATAACTTCTATAACATCATCATTATATGTATACCTGGACTCCATTGCCATCTCTAAATAATGGTATAAACATTGCATAATAATATGTAACATATCACATACATACATCATTCATCATATGCCGTCCATCAGGCATTTAACATTATATAGTCATCCATTATGTAATATGTGTATAAAATGTGATAGAGTATCGTGATATTGTGGTTACCCGCATTGGGGTCTCACCACCAGGGTACGATTACCATTATGATTAATAAAAGAGCTACATAATGTAAAACTACCCCAGAGTATGTTACATGCATCCAATACTACTATGAGAATGAGATTTTCTCCAAAATCTGACTCCCAGCTAATCGTAGATCAACTATCCGTATGCTCACTAGTAGGTTCTAATCCTGCATTCATCAAATGACAAATACTAAGTATAAAAATCAATGATGCTATAAAAATATGTGCATGACATGCTCAAATATCAAAAAAATCATAATAAGCCATTTCAAATTCAACATTTATGTATCATTTTACTTGTATCATATTGTAACATTTTACATTGTACCATGTCTCTAATAATAGCATCATAGTATATACATCTATATAATAACACAATTATAATGCCACATCATTAACCATATATGTACTTTCATGAATAGTACATGTCAATGTATGTAAATGAGAATGCAATCATGCTTTGCATTCTCCCTCTCATCATTCAGTAATGTCTATAAGAATGTGCCATGTTTAGCATTCATGATTATGTACAATTCATACTAGGTCCTGTATGTACCGATACTCATTCCCGTAGGAACATATACATTTGTATAGGTCTATGAACCCATCATTTATCTATAGTTCCATAAGGAGCAAACTGTATGATTCCTCAAGGGAATCCATCATCTACATGACCCAGTATGTTAACAGTATATAGCTCTATAAATATCTCCTCTTTTTCCTTTTCCACCTTGTAACTTCTTTATCACATGTCATGAATATGCCTTTATGTTTGTATGGTTCATGACATGATATATGAATGATGTTTAAATGATCATGTGCAATGCTGATCATATGAGAACATTGACTTTATAAAGTCATTCCATAGGTATTATAAGCATTTAAGCATAAAACATCATTTTAAGACCTTACATAGGGTCATAAAGTGATAAGCATAAACCTATGGTAGTGTTACCCCTATCGTGTGCTTGAGAAATAGTATATGTCTCTTCGACCGTACCTGTATCATTTCCATTTCACATCCCTTTTAGTAAAGCCATTCATAGCATTCATCATAGCTTCACATTGATTCATGAAGAATAAGTAAACATGAATCCATCCCATTATCTATCACACGATAATGATAGTGATCATATAGTCATATCAGCCGAGTATAGGTTACTAGTCCTTAATACATGCAAAATTTGTATTTAAGTATCATTAGTTACCTTTTTACTCTATTACATGTCATTAGCATGATTTATACTTTAACTCATTCATGCCTTCATATGCAAGTCTTTAAGGTAACCTTATTTATTCATGAGAACAGGCAAATCATGGATTTTAACCATTTTGGCATGCATAAATTACCAAGGAAATTCATAATTCAACATATCATATCTAGCCCCTTATACACCTTTAAGTATGTTTATAAGTGTATAAGATTGAGTAGTAGGGTTTTAAAGGGTATATCTTGAAGTTTGGAAGATTGAAATATGTTTCCCTTAAGTGGTCAAAACATGTAAGGCAATGCACTATTCATTTGGTATGTGGTACTATTCATTTGGTCAATTTTTACTTTACTTTTCCCTTTACTTCTACCTTACTTTGCTTCATCCTATTAGCAGCCTTGCAAGACTTATTATGAACCAAGAAGGACACTTAAATTTAGGCCTTCAATCCATGCATAAATCAAGGTAACAAACCATGCAAACAAAGTCCTAAACCATAGGAAAACATAGTATGCAAATTCACTTTACAAAACTTTTCATTTTGGTTTTCTTGTTAGGGACCCCCATGGATGGCGTCCACTTTTTGACTACATTAATCTTTTTGGTTTTAAACAAAACAGGTACCATTGGAAACTAGACTCAATAAGATTTAATTTACGTACTTGTACAAAATTTTTGGACATCATTAAGGCCTCTAAAAGTCATTTTAATCCAAGTCAAAATTTTTGCTGAAGCAAAATCTAGGTTTGCATACTTAAGGTTCCATTTCATTTTTCAGGCAACCAAATGCCAATTTCTTCATTTCAAAACCTTATTCTATCTTACATTCATGTTTTCTTATAAGCTATTCACTCATACCAAATTTTAGAGGCCATTTACAAAAAATGACAATTTTGTGCAACAACTTTTTAAACACTTTCTTTTTTGTACCATTTCATTTCTAATGCATGTTTGACATCCTAATTCACTTCCATTTACACTTAAATTACACAATAAATATCCCAACATATAAATTAAGCATTCCATCCATAAAAATCAAGCCAAAACATAATGTTTGCCCCTTATACTACAAGGAACTCATGCTTCTAAAATAAGGCAGCAAACATCCCATTCATAATCACTTCTCTTCTTCCACCTTCATTTACCCTTTTCATATATTTTAGCACATTTCATCACCTTATATTCATCATTCACACATAGTACACTAAATTAAAAGTCAATTACATCATATACAAGCTAGGATTTGCATCAAAACTCATACACATACACAACTTCATTTTGGTTGCTCCAAAATAGCATGTTAAGCATGCTTATGCATATATTTCATCAAATCCATCATTTTTCATTCATTTTCTTCAAGTTCTTCATGTTAGGTGAAAACCCTACATGCTCCATAGATCAAGTATATCAAAGAATATGAAGCAATAAGCACACATATGAAGAGAACAAGCTTGAAAACCCCTTAAATATAAAAATTCCATGAAAAATTACCTTAGATTTATGATTTTCGTTAAGCTAAAAGTGCAAGAAGGAGCAGAAGAAGAAGCATTCAAATTTTTTGAAGTTTTGCAATGGTAAATCACCTTTTCCCTTCTCTTTATTTCCTATTTATGATTTATTTTATTAGTTTGAATAATGTAAAAGAAGGAACCAATCATATGTGGACACTTGTCAACATATAAGTAATTTCCTTAATCAAATTGAATTCTTACTCCTCTAATGTATTACTTTCTACATAATTCCATGCTATGGTCATACATATCATACATGTCATACATGCACATGAATATACACATACATACATATTTTTAGTTTCCATAATTGCCCCTCTTTTTATAAAATGACATTTATGTCCTAAATTCATACGTAATATTTTCTTAATTCTAACTACACCACCACTTGCTCTTATGCATTTTATCATGTATATTCTCATACAATAACATATCTAGCATGCCAAGATGTCACATTTCACACTTTAATTCTACAATTGAGCATTATTAAAAACCATGCACATAAACACTTTTAATGTACATCTCAAGACATTTTAAACACTTTCTCATCACTTGATGTTTCTTTTCATTTCGTTTATATTCCTTTATCTATATTTTCTATATCTTATGAACTTTCCATCATCTCCAAGACATTTAATGGCACGTAAATCAATTCAAGGTATTCATAATCATAACATTATCATGCATTTCATACTTTCATCACTCCTTCATCATAATGCATGCATAAAATGCAAGCACATAAAGGATGCTATTGATCTTCTTTATTTCAGTTTCTCTTCAAGAAGAGTGGAAATTGAAGCTATAAGGAGAAGTTTAAAGAAGAAGCTAAAAAGAAGAAGACTTGAAGAATTTTGGAAGACTAAAGATTTCTATTTCATTTTCTAGCATAATTTATATTTATGGTTGTATTTTTTATTAACATTATGTGACTTTATAATTCCTTTTATTTCATTATGCTTTAATACTTCTTTTAAGTGTAGGGTTGAAGTTTATGTGTAAGCGCCGGTTTCTGTCGGGGCCCAGAGAGAGGCTTGCGAAAGTCACAAATCGGGGACCGCACTTAGAGCGAAAGCGCAGTCTTCCTAAGGGGTTTCCTTAGGAAATGATACAGACTCGAAAGAGTCACAAGGGAGTCACCATTGGATGGTTCCGGATTGGTCCAACCAACCCATAGCATAAGTGCTAGTTAAACCCTTTAGAGATTGGGTTTGGCTGGTGGAGATCTATTCTATGAGTTCCAAAATTGATCTTACCATTATAGTTGGAATTAATTGTCCTAAGCAGGCAAGCATGCGAGTGTAAATTTAAACACACAGCGTGTCATGTGAATTGGCGTTGCAAAGTTGCACGTAAAATGACATATAAAGCTATATGGCATTTGGATGACATGGCATATGCATGACATGTGATATAGCGGTAAAAGTAACATGGCATATGCATGACATGTGAGCGTGTATGACATATCATAAACATGATATGGCAACCTAATATGTAAGCACATATTATGGCAAGTAGCGTATTATGTTATGCGTTAACGTTTTAGGGGTTGTGTAGCATTTTGACGTATGAGTGATATATGCATAGCGTATGCATAATGTGTAGGATGAATGACATATCATATGCATGATATGTGAAATGGCATATGCATGTCATGGCATAGTAAATGACATACCTTATGCATGGCATGTGTGATGATGCGTGACATGGCATGTGCATGTATGTATAGTAGAATGTGTTTGTGTCATGTGACATGACATGTGAAATGTTAAATTATAACATGGCATGGTATAATTGTATGGTACACCATATGCATGGCATGTTAAATGGATGATATACTATATGCATAGCATGTTAAGTAAATGACATACCGTATGCATGGCATGTTAAATAAATGACATACTATATGCATAGCATGTTAAGTGAATGACATACCGTATGCATGGCATGTGAAATAAATGACATACTATATGCATAGCATGTTAGGTGAATGATATACCGTATGCATGGCATGTGAGATGATGTATGGCATGGCATATGTATGACATGACATAGTAGTGCGTATGTGAATGTGTATTCAACATAGTATATGTATGGCATACGGTATGATATGCGTTATGGCATACGTCATGGCATGGCATATATGTATGCATGATAAGGCGTATTGGTTGATTGAGCATATTGGATTGCGTATTGGCGTATTGGCATATTTGCATATTTATACATATATGCATATGAAATACAGTATGTTATAGCATACGGTATATGCATGGCATGCATAGTAGTGTGTGTATGTGTCATGTGACATGGCATGTGACATGAATGACAAAAATATTTAGGCAAATATAAATCATCCACGATAAAAAATAATAAAGGTCGGGGAAAGGGAATCGAGGAAATTAGGGGCTATAAACGAGATAAGGGGAATTAATTATTACAAACCGAATAATAAATCCCATCCTATTACATAAATATCCTTGCATACACAATTTCCCGGGTATTAAGTAATACTCTTTTTCTCTCTCGAGTTGCACGATCCAAAATGCATGATGGATTAATATGCAAAATAAACAAATAAATTCATTAGTAGCAAAATGAATTTTGGATTTAATTGACTAGTCCAATACCATTTAAAAGTACGAACCAAGAGTTAAAATCCAACAATTATTAGGCAATAATTGAAATAATAAACATAAGCCGGATCGTGAAAATTCATTTTAATAAAAATAATTTTAAGCAAAATTATTTTATTTGATCATGGAAAATTTAATTGGGAGGACTATTATCACACATAATTTTGGAGATAGCCCTACGACCAATTAAAAACCAATCCTAT
>CANYBF010509025.1:0-19444 GCA_948192965.1 Dalechampia spathulata
TGCTTCTGGTGAAATCCCTGCTTTTGGTCGTGAAAAGAAGCGACTCCCTCGAGTGGCAACTGTTGCTGGAGTGTTGTCTGAGATAGATGATGAGAATAGTAATAGTGTTAGCTCTGATGCTCCCTCATCTGTCTCACAAGATCGGATGATCATTGTTGGGAACCAGCTTCCCCTTCGGGCTCATCAAAGTCAAGATGGTAGTGGAGAGTGGTGTTTTAGCTGGGACGAGGACTCACTTCTCTTACAACTTAAAGATGGCCTTGGAGAAGATTTAGAAGTCATATATGTTGGTTGTCTTAAAGAAGCAATCGATCCAAGCGAGCAAGACAATGTAGCCCAAACATTGCTTGAAACTTTCAAATGTGTCCCAGCTTTTATCCCTCTTGAACTTTTTAGCAAGTTCTATCATGGTTTCTGTAAACAGCATTTGTGGCCTCTGTTTCATTACATGCTTCCGCTATCACCAGATCTTGGTGGCAGGTTTGACAGGTCTCTTTGACAGGCTTATGTTTCTGTGAACAAAAGATTTGCAGACAAAGTCATGGAAGTTATAAACCCTGATGATGATTATGTGTGGGTTCATGACTACCATTTAATGGTTTTGCCAACATTTTTAAGGCAAAGGTTTAATAGGGTAAAGCTCGGGTTCTTCCTCCATAGTCCATTTCCATCATCCGAAATATATCGGACACTTCCTGTTAGGGATGAGCTTCTCCGAGCTCTTCTCAACGCTGACCTTATTGGCTTTCACACTCTTGTAGGTGAGGATGCTGGTCGTGTTTCTGAAATGCATGATCATGGAGTCGCTACAACGAGGTTTCGAAGGGTGGATGTGTCAGCATGCAGGCTTTTCCTTCATGTTAAGAGAGGCTGTTTTCCATGCCTTGGCTTTGCGTATGTATATTTATTAAAATTGTAAATATCATTTTATAAAAAGATATTATTCTATATTATATAAATATTTTTCGTTTTATTAGTAGATATTTTAAATCTAAAATATTTAATTTTTAGTACAAAAAATTTTCAGAAAAATAAGCAGAAAACCGCTCAAGCAACAAATTGAAGAAAAATTAGGAGAGAAGAGAGCATAAAAGGGGTCTAGAATGAAGAAGACTAAATCGAAGTTTCAAAGTTGAAATCGATTTCGTAGTGTCTTTCTTTTGGAATTGAATATTGATTTGAATGAGTGATATTTTACATGTAAATGCTTCATATTCTATTGATTATATCTTGTTGATATGTTGTTTATGAGGTTATGTTAGAATTGTCAGATGATATCTTTATTTCATTAACTTAGTTTTATTTTGTTGCCTGTTATCCTACTTTATTGCCTCTGTTTACCATGGATTTTATCCATTTACTGCCATTTAGATTAGTTATTGATTTTATGTTATTGTTGTTTAAGTTCATGTGAGTTTTCGCTTTAAAATGGTACAACATATATAAATAATTTAATTTAATTTATATATTATTTGGGTTATTAGTATTTATTAGAAATTTGAATAGAAAACAGAGGGAGGAGATGTTGATGGATGGGAAAAGTCATATTCTTGATTTGGATGATTGAAGTTGATGGTCCTCATGGAGAGCTACACATGCATGCCCTCCATTTCTACTCTTCTTGATGTCAAACGCCCTCTGACCTGCCACTTGTCATATTTTCATTTGTGCAACGCATTCTTTCTATTTATATAACATGTGATTAATTATTTATTTAGTGATGGAGCATTCCATCGTAAATAAAATTAATAGACTCCTTCTATTTAATTATAATTAAATCGTACCAAATAATAATTTTCAAGATATTTAATAAATATAAATATTAAAAAATGTATATAAGTATTGAAAATAAAATATTTTTGAATTATTATGTGATTATATTGGTTTTATTATTTTCAATGTAATATAAAATAATAATTATTTTGTACAATAATTGGAAGGTGGGTTCCCTCTATTAGAAATAATGTTTTCTGATACGGAATTTCTACTATGAGTTTAATGAATGGATTTTATATTATGTGAGTGGAAGGTTTATTTTTTGAATTTCAATATTTTCCTTAATCTTTTATAAGATATTTATTCATTGAGAAATTCTTTATGAATTTGAATATTTTCCCAAGCCTATTTTAGATCCATATTGAAAAGGAAGCTGGATATGGATATTCTTCTATAAGACAACATGTTAGTTTTATGGCAATTAATTAAGAGCATTTTTTAAATTTTTATTGAAGATTCTCATGAAAAAGGAAAGTATTATGCCAATATCTATGAACATCTTTATGTAAAAGGAAGAAGTTGTAACAAATTATGGATGCATAATTACTTCAAAGATTAAGAAGACTGAAGAAAAGAAAGTTCAACAATATAAGAAAAATGGTGATAAATGGATTAATTCTTCTTTCCTTAACAATTAATCTTTACAAATCAAGAAAACTTCCTATGAAGCAAGGGCTTTTATCCCTTGATGAACTGGTATAACAATGCCTTATACTATGATTCTAAGGTTGATTCTTGGTAATATGGATAGCTATCATCTCTTAGTATTAGAGCCTAAAGCTTGAAAGACGCTTATATAATATACTATTCATAATATGGAAACTCTTGTTTTAAACAACCCTATTATTCAAACCTCTTCTCTTGAAATCCCTTCTTCCTGTAAATTCATTATAGCTAAGCAAATAGACCACCTTGTAGGGATAAATTATATTCTTGAATCTACCCAGATAGAAAACTCCCTTATCCCTATAGCTAATCCTTATACTTTGTTTTGACGTAATAATTCTATCAAAAGAAAACTTCGTCAGATTATTTCTTGTCCCTCTGTTCATATTAAAGAATATGTATAATCCTCTTCTTTATCTTAGTGTACCCTTTCTTCCATACCTACTGAACAATATGTCACACTTAAAATCCCAGAAACCTTTATTTCCTAATAGAGAGGACAAAAGTACACTCATCTCCATTTTGGTACCATACGACTAGTTTTGTCTTATCATGGTAGAAAAGGTCTTTCTGTCATAGCCAGACTTTCTCTTCTAGATACCCGGTATCTACAGTTTGAAAATGCTGTAATAGGAATAATTGCAACAATACTTAATGCTAGAAATGTTGTATTAACCTTTTTCCCCAATTTTAACATGTCCTTGTTAGATCTTGATTTGAGCCAAGCCCTCAAGGTTCAAATTCTGATCACTGAAGCTGAATAGATAGCTGATTCTGTGTCTGCAACTTTTCATCACTATATCGTTTATAGATTGTAAGATCATGCAATCAATTTATAGACATTAGATGTCCACAACAACGAAGCATTGTATATCTTCTCTGATGGGGGTACTACTCCTACTATTGTTCAGGCCCCAAGATAGATTCCTAAAGAAGATATGGAAAAACTTATCCATTCAGAATGGGTCATTGAATATGACCACCAGCAAGCTAAGACCATTCAGAGGCAAGATCCTATGTTCATTCGTCAGAATGATGGGACTGTTAAAATTATTTTCCTTCTTGGAAAATCAGGCAGGCACTCTGTGTCTATGGTTCAACCAGTCAAAAGGAGTTATCTCAAAGCTCCTATCCATAATTTCCAGTCTTCTGGAATTAAGATCTATTTAGCCAAAAGTGATGATCATTTTCTATGGAATATGGACCCACAGATATGTGATCCCGACTGTTCGTGCCATGAAGATCATTTATTAGAAAATGATCATGTCTCAATTACTCCTATTAAGACTTATAAAAGAAAATTTCCCAATAACTGCAAGCCTCATCTACACAAACATCATGATGATGATGATGAAGAAGATAGGCCATAGATTGGTCTATCAAAGATAAAACCTATGACAGATGATAAGTATCTCAAACGATGCTTTGAGATCTTGAAAGAAGAAGGACTTCTCAATTGTCCTCCACCTCTGACTATCTGTTCATATGATGTTAACAAATACTCTTCTTATAGAGTAACTCAGCCCTGCTGTATGCTATCTCTAAAGGATTTTCCTCCTCTATGTCATTTTTAGGACCTACAAAAAAAGTTTCCTCTACACCATTTTCCAAGTCATCAACTATGCTTACCTCTGGAAATATGGCTAATCTTACGCAAACTGAAGAAGTTTTTAATTAGCAAACTTAAAATTCGATTGTTTAAAATAACTATCTAAAGAAAATATATGGAAAATTAAATCAAGCTCTTTTTCGTACTGATCATGTTAACAATCAGTTAACTTCTGTCCAGAAAGAGATTTAGCAGATTCATACCTTATTGCTTCAAAAATTCTCAGAGCTAAATCAATAACTTTGAGCCATGCTTTTGATAAACTCTTCCTCTCCTTTATTCCAGGAAAAGGACAGGGAACTAAGAAGGCTCCAAGATCAAGTCAGGAAGATAGAGAGAGATCTTTCTCAACCCTCTCCTCCATTAATTTTCCATTATACTATTCCATCATTACCATTATCAACTGCTTATGCTCCGAGGAAACAATTTTCTATGGTCTTTAATTTAGTCAGATGCCAACCTCCTTCTGCTCCTAAAAAGCCTACTCAACCTCCTCCAAAAGACACATCATCATCCACACCTTCAACATCCCAACCTTTCACTCCCCATTCCTTTCTCTCAAAAGATAAGGGACCTGCTAATCCATAATTTATGGTTTATCCTCAAAATTATAAAATAAATTCCTCCACTGAGGAAGAAAGTCTATCTGAGGATACTTCATCATCCTTTGACCAATTTAAAATGTCCCATATGTTTATGTAAAAACCAAGAACACATGATCCTACTCCTTCTGTGGAAGAAGTAGATGAAGAAGTCCTAATAACCAATACTACAACTCCACCTCATCCATCCAAACCATCAACTAGCCCATGGTTTACTTTGGATAGTATCCCTTTACAAAAATGGAGAGATAAACTGTTGGATTTCAATGCCTAGATTGACTTGTAGTTAAAAATAAACCCACAAGCAATATTAAGGGGTGTTCTTACTGAGTTCACATAAAGATTCACAGGATCATTAAGGGAATGGTATACAAGTCTATCTCCATATTTCCAGGCTTCGTTTATCATGGTTACTTTAGCAGATCAAGTACTTAATATTCTCCATTTTTAGTTTTTGGGGAATTATGACTAAATCTTCAAATAGAAAAAATAAGAATACTTTGATAGGAAATGTTGTTCTCTTAAATTAAAGGATCTAGAGCATCATTATGTAGAAATGTCAAAGATTTACTACCAGATTCATGGAATTCAGGATGACAATCTAAAGTATACCTTCATCTCTTCTCTTCCTAAAGAACTCCAGCCAGAAATTTAAAGGATGATGCAGGATAGTAGAAAAGACATTAGCCAGATCACTATTGGAGAAATTTGGTAATTTGCTCTATCCTCCATTGAAAAGATGTGTGAACAAGAAAAGCTATTCAAGAAAGTAGCACGTGGCAATCTCTTGGTCAAAAAGGCTTGTGATAAAGCTAACTTAAAGATCAAATGCAAATATTTCTACTATTTATGTCAGCCACAAAAGAAAAAGCATTTTTGTTCTTATCTGGAGAAAAGACTTTACAAGCATAGAACCAAGAAAAGAATGAGATGGTTTAAAAGGAAAACCAAGAGTTACAGAAAGGGAGACAGATGCTTTATCTGTGGAAAAAAGGGACATTATACTAAAAACTATCCAAATAAAACAAAGAAGACTGTAGCTCTTCTTCAACGAGTCTCAAAAGCCTATTTAAACTTCTTTTTGGATTATGATCTGGAATTTATTTTCTCTGAAGAAGACATTGCTATACATGATACAGTTTTTGCAATTCCTTTAACTGATAATAGCTCAGAAGATGAAAGTGATGAAAGGGAATCTTATCCTGTCTTTACAATTAAGATAGACCCTCCTGACATTGATTTCCCAACATCACCATATTTCCTCCTTCTTCCTTCGTCTCCCCCTTTATCACTAGATTCCACCTTCAAAGATATCTCTTATTGTTTTCCTGACCTATCTAGAAAAGTAGTCAACTCCTGTTGAGTCTCCTCTCACCTCTTTCTCAGATAATTTGTTCATTCCTTAGTCCCCTTCATATTATTCAATCTCTTTAGATTCTTTTGAAGAACCGGTTTTCCTATACCCTTGGTTCGTATTCATATTCTTCAAAGCAAATTCCATAAACCAGTCAAGGTTATAGCATTCTGTAACACAGGTTCTATTATAACCATGATGAATCTTGATGTTCTTCCTAAAGAATGTTAGAAAGAATACATAAAGCATTTTACTGCAGTCAATGGGAAATGATTCAGGACAACATTCATAACCAAAGAGAAAGTTGGTATTAAGTTCTTTCCAGGATGCATAATATGGACCCATGTTATTGGTTCATACCTCTTTGGCAGAGATCTATTGGTTGGATTTGATGTTTATTGCCAAGCAGAGCCATTGCAGATTTTGCTTAGTGGAATCAAATATAAAAGATAATTCAAACCCTATACTGATCACTCAAACCTCTTTTCTATCTCAGAGGTCCTACTAGACTTTGCCTACATGAAAGAACTATTCCTTCCTTGCTTTGCTAATTCTCATTCACTATTCAAACACCCTTCCCCACTCTACAAAAACCCTGAGTTTTTCATATCTCTTCCCTTTAAGCTCAATGAAGATGTTAACCCTGCAAAGTCTAGCCACCCTCGTATATTTCCCTTAAACTTAGCCCTAGCTAGAGCAGAATGTTCAGAACTTCTTGAACAAGGGTTAATTGAACCAACCAAGTCCTTTTGGGCTTGCCAGGCATTCTATATAGAAAAAATGTCAGAGATTGTTTAGGGAAAGAAGCGGCTTATCATAGACTATAAACCACTGAATCATTTCCTTACTGATGACAAGTTCCCTATACCAAAGATTTCTTCACTATTTATTAGACTCCAAAAGGCCAAGTATTGTTTTAAATTTGATATAAAGTCTGGATTTTGGCAACCGGTGATACGACCTCAAGATCAGTACAAAATTACTTTCTGCATACCAGACGCTTAATATCAATGGACAGTAATGCCCTTTGGGTTAAAAATTACCCTTTTAGTATTCCAGAAAGCAATGATACATATATTTGAATCATTATTGGATCAAAGTATCATATACATAGATGACATCCTACTTTTCTCAAAAGATGCTATTCAATATGAAAACCTACTTATTAGATTTCATAAGATTGTCCATTCTTACGGAATCATGTTATCTAAGAAAAAAATCTTTCGTTGGCCAAATTGAGATTGAATTCTTAGGAATGAAGATTAAGGATGGAGGATATCAGCTTGGACCTTACTTAGCTCAGCAATTGGTCTATTTTTAAGATGAGCATCTTACCATTCATTAAGTCTAATAATTCTTGGGAGTAATCAATTACATTAGGGACTTTATCCCTAAAGTTGCACAACACACGAGGATCTTATCATCTCTTTTAAAAAAGAATCCTCTTCAATGGTCTTCTGATCATACCATAGCTGTAAAGAAACTAAAGAAGCTAGCAGACAAAGCCTTATCTCTTTCAATACCTACTGATGATGACCAGCTCATCTTGCAAACTGAGGCAAGTGATTACGCATGAGGAGCCATCCTTGTGCAGCAAAAAGGAGACAGAGAAGTACTGTGTAAATACTCCTTGGGTAATTTTAAAGATAATGAAACTCACTATCATTCAATAATTAAGGAGATTATTGTTATCAAAAATGAAATTCAAAAGTTTGAGTTCTTCCTAGCATCCAAACATTTTACAGTACAGATGGATAACTCAACTTTCCTTAAGATCCTTGATTTAAAAGGCAGACACCTTCTTGATAAGCAACTGCTTCATTTAAAGGAATGGTTTACTAGGTATGATTTTAAAGTAAAGCATGTTAATGGAAAAACAAATCTGGCCCTTGATTTTCTTTCCAGACTTTTAAAACCATTGCCTGGTCCAAATCCCACCATATGCAAAACCCATTTAATGATGATGGTCCAAAATCTTACACCTGTCAAACATCCAAACCTGTCACACCCAGCCCATACCTGGAGTAACATGCTCCCGTAGTATACATAACGATCTCCTATACAAAAAACTGCTATATATACTATAAAGGATACATAAACATGCATAGATAGATGTCGTATGGGGACAACATATGTACAGATGGTGTAAAAGTTGCAGCATGCGCAAAATAAAACCTGGGTCACACACATTCAATTGAATGAACAAGTATGTTTTATAAAAATATATATTCATTAATATACAAGGGTTTTGGCTACATTTTTGTACAGTCACCACTAAAATACATATGACTACTACCAATATGATATATTCAAGCTACAAAAGAAACAACAGGCTAAACAAAAATGGAGCATGTGCGGCTATCCCAAAACCACCTCAAGAATCGGATTGTGCCCTAATCCACCCTTCTGCTGACACGAGCAGTCACTGCTTTGACCCCTCCACGTAGGCTCAGAACCTGCGTCCATTAATTGATAAACGCTGAGTATAAAACTCAGTGGTGCTAGTTAACATACAATTACATAATACATCATCATACATACTTACAAACATACATAAGCCAGATGATAAAATGCGATGTCGTGCTTGCACCCCTTTCTCTCTTTCTTTTCCTTTCTAACACTACCCCTTCCTCTTTTCTCTGTATTGTGCACAATTTCCTACCATGCTGGGTCCCTGTATGTACCGGTACTCAACTCCCGAAGGAGGGCAACTGTTATCCGGGCCTTTACACCCCTTTTTTTTCTTTTAACTGTATGTCTCGAGACTCAACTCCCGTAGGAGGGTAATATAGTATACGATTCCATTATGGAATCCTGTAATATATATGACCTAGCATGTCTTTTTCCTATTATCTCTCGCTCTTTTCTTTCATTTACAATCCCTCATGTCATGTTTATGCCTATACTCAACAATATAACGAGATATAATAAGCAGGGCATACCGTACTAAGCAATCATCAAGCTCATATCATAACCACATAGACATATATGGGAATTTAATCCCCAAGCATCAATTCTTTAGCCATACTTGGCCTAGAAGCATAAGAAGAAGTAAAGAAAACACCTGGCATAAGCTATCACAAACCTGTAGGAAGCTACTTTTAGCGTCTAAATCCGTAGACCAATCACTAAACTCGCTTCTTCACGCTTTCACTCTGTAAAAGCAATTAAGCAGGTTTAATTCTAGTGTTTAGGGAAGTTTAGGGAACGTTTAGAAAGAAGAAGAATAAGGAAAGTCAAAGAAAAGTCTATGTTTATCCTGTTTAAAACAGTGCCTTTAAGTCGCGTACGACCATACCAAATTCCGTACGCCCGTACCAAACTAAAAGTTCTGATGCCCTGATTTTCCTGCGAGCAAGGGTACGCTCGTACCACCTTAAAATTTCTTGACAAACCTATTTTCCTGCAAGCAACGGTACAGCCGTACGGATTATTGGTGCACCTGTACTGTATCCAGGAACCCAATACTACCCATTCCTTATGCCTAGTATGCCCATACGTAACCCGTATGTTCGTACCACCACCTAGACACCAAGATATGTGCCATTTGAATCTATAGCCTCAAGGTACCTATGCCCAAAACCATTTATTAAACCTAAAACACTTCCAAAATAACTTAAACATACATAATAACTATCCCTTATCCAACCGAGAAGACATGCTTCCCAACAAGGCAATAACATCACAATACACATTCAACATACATATATCAAGCATCATACATACCATAAGCAATACAACATCATATAGCAAAACATATATGCATACATAACCCTATATATATACCCAACTTGTCACTCACGTGGGTGTGATAAAACCTACCTCCAAAATTTTCTCTCTCCCAAATAAAAGCATGGACCTTTCAAAAAATAATGTATACCTTTCCTACTATTAATCCAATGCCATAAGACTTTTGCTCTATTTACCCTTGGATTCAAATCCCAACTCTCTCAAAAACTTTTTCTTCTACAGAACCTGAACTATGGTATTTATGGTGCCTCATTACTCTTTATCTTCTCCCTGTTGAAATACCATTATTACCCATGTTATGGTTTCCGTATGACATTGGAGCTTCAATGCATGCTCTCTGGATATTTTTATCCTGGTTTGATCCTATAATTGTTTAGCAATACAAGATTTAACAATGGATTAAAGAAGAAAGGTTATTTGAGCATCATGACTTTACCTTAGCTAAAAAATATATTGCCATTGTATTCTTCCACAAAGGATACATTTCTTAAAGCTTTACTAATAATAAGGTAGAACACTGTCACAATTTTCCCATCTCTTATCCAGGAATCAACCATCATGATAAATGTTATCTTCTTTAAGCTGTTAATACTTTAAACAGGGTTAACAACATGAGATATCCACTTCTCAGCATGCAGTTTGAAGAAGAAGCCTTTCGAGATGATAATACTCATTCTCCAGATGTAGGTCAAATTCACTTTTCTCCATCCAATAGCCAAAATTCAAGCCCTAATTTTCTAGACTTACTATTCCAGGATTCTTAACCAATGGAATTTTCTCCAACCAGCTCATTTCAAGCCATCCTATCTCAAGTCAGCTCATCAAGACCAAATAGAAGAAGACGACGCACAGACAGTCCTTAAAGACATAATGAGGTTACTGGTATTTAAGTGGTCCTTACATACCCACCAGTCAATGACCTCTCATCTATTACCTACTTTTATTAAATTTTATTATAAAAGATAAGATTCTCTCTTATCTATAAAATAATTATAGCATGGTATGTTATCAATATCAAAAGATAAGGCTTATCCTTATCTTCCACCTGTATCTTTTTAATTGGTTTTAGAAGATTGTATGTTGATAAGGTTGGATCTATCTCCTGCCTATATAAGTGTCAACCCTTTCAAACAGAAGGGCATCGAGTCTTGTAAGAAAAACCTCAAGCAATAAATTCATATGGATTTTTAAAAAACATTTCTCTTCTTCTCTCTAAACTAGCTATGTTGTCTAAGTTCTTTCTGACTCATGATCTTATCTAATAATGATTTGTTCCTCTTATCAAAAACCAACCTGGAGCTTTGCTCAAAGAAACATAATCTTTGTTTCTAGTTACTTACCGTTCTGGTATTTTATTAATGAATCAAAATCCTAAGGTCTGTTTTACCATGGAGGCACTGTTGTGGCCAAAAGGATTGAAATTTTTAATGACATACCAGATATAGTATGGTTGCTGTTGATGAATAATGTCTTGGATGGAAACCCATTTTGCAGTACTAATGGTACGAAGCAAGGGCTTTTATCCCTTGATGAACTGGTGTAACAATGCCTTGTACTATGATTCTAAGGTTGATTCTTGGTAAGATGGATAGCTCTCATCTCTTAAATACCTACAAAGTTGTTGGAGAAGTATAAAAAATACAAGTTTATGGAAAAAAATGAAGATTTGAATATCAAAATTTGAAGAGCAAGCTTTACTATTAAAGTATTTAGTTTTAGTTGTTAATAAATGTTGAGAAAATATATTATGAAACTCTAAATTGATTTCTTCACATCAAAATATTTTTAATCCATAAAAAAGAATTTTAAAAAGGTTTCCAAAAATGGATCTGTCTAGTTTTTCAAAATTTCAAAATTTACAACATTATGCATAAAATTAGTCAACTAATTTTAATATTTCAAAAACTGTTTTAGAATTTAATTTGTAACTTACTTGATTCATACTCTTTGCCTTATTAGTTACTAATGACTAAGTTTTTTAGTATAAAGATACAAGTTTTTGAATTGTCAAACAAACAAGAAAGACTTGAACTGATTGACATATTCACATAATAAGACTTGAACTGATTGACATATTCACATAATCTCAAAGAGCTTTATTTTTCTATTTATTGTCAATGTTTTATAGGAATTTGTATTGGGTGTGAGAGAATTTTATATCCGATCCTAGGCTTGTGGAAAAGTGATAGTAATTTACTTGGAATAACTTTTCAAATTAGCTTATTGTGAAAAATTTCAAGAAATTACAAGTAAGGTTGGAAAAACTTATAGTTGTAAGTAAGCTTATGAAAATTTAGGGATGTAAACGTTGCAAATTAACATGAAAAATTTGTTGTAGCGATTTTATTTTAGTAGATTGTCAAATATTGATCTTGAAAAAATGAATGTAGGCATTAGGTTAAACCATTCTAAAAAAATATAGTATTTATTTTATGTTCTCTACTCTTTATTTTAATGTTTGTTCTGCAGGGTTATTAGCTTGTTATTTTTAATCATTTATGTTTATTGATTCTTTAAAACTCATTTAACAATTTGTAAAAAAGGTATCTTAATGAATACCTTGGTTGATTTTATTCTCATATTACTTTAATGATTTTTGAATTAACTTGTTTAATATTTTTCGAGTCAAAAAAATTAGTGTACTAATTTCATATGACTAACAAAGTTACTTTAATTTTTGAAATTTATTTTAATCTAATTCACTCCTCTTGACCATTACTTTAAGATTAACACATCTCATATTTGATTTGGAGATAAAATTTAGATATCATTAAATTTTATATCATTCCATTCTAAAATCACATTTATTTGGCCTAAGTCTCAGATTTTGAGATACCTTAAAATATTCCAATTGTTAATTATAATTTTTAGTCTATCGAAAATTTTAGTCTGTTATGACATTAATTTTAAAAAAATTTGATGAATAAATTTTAATTTTTTCTTTTTTTTAAAAAGAATTAAAAGTAGAGTAAATAGTTGTTTAGGTTGTATGGAATTTTCTTCATGTGTTATAGTTGAAAATTAGGGGTACATATGATAAAAAATAATAAAATCGGGATAAATTTAAAATATCGAACAAGATATGTGGTAAAAAGTCCTTACCAACATGGATGAATCTTATATAGTATAGGCAATGCCTCTTTTAAACCTTCTTTATTTCAGTTTTTATATTTTTAAAATTCATTTTCATTAAATATATAAAACTCGGTCTGCTCTGGTATTAATAAATTAATTAAAATTAATTTTGAAGTGGGCGTCGCCTTACTAAGATGTGGATGAATATGGTGAAAATGATGAACCAGTAACTTCATCTTCATAATGGACTTACTCACAGCAAAATCATACAAGCAGCGGCACTCCACCAAGTATGCAGACCAACACCACAAACCACAGGATTAGGAAGTCACATGATGCACGGCTGAGATGTGAGAATCCAGGGGGGATTTAGGGCGGAAAAGCCAAGGCAGATTTGAATGTGAGAAGTAGCTATTGGGACAGCTGCGTTTGTTGTTTGTATGCATATTTCTATATAGATTCGAGCCCCCTTTCCCATTACCGTTTTCTCTCCTTGGAATTCCCATCTCAACCCCAACATGTTTATTAAGGTTATTTCTCAACTATTTGATTCATTTGGGAGGAAAGGGAGAATCTTCATTTCCTTTATGTTGGCTTGACATGTCCGCCCTCAAGAATCGTTTTTTACGAATAATCCATTGCAGAAAACACTAAAACTGGTTCAACAGTTTGCTCTTTAGACAAACATTTGAATTTTCAAATGCCTTACTTTCTGCAATCAGAAAAGCCAAACACCTTTTCTGCACCCTCTCACGTGCGCATTTACCCCTCTCTTTTTAACCTTTTCTTTATTGTTTTTTAACCACTCCATGCAAACAAACATATCCTATACAATTATACATCCATCAATCATTATGTTTATAATATATGAAGTCTATAATTTCATATGATGCATTAGATCTTGACAAAGCATTATTTAATCTCCAAAGCTTAAAAAATATTAGATGAATTTCAAGAATGATTTTATGTTGAAAAGGCTTTTGGAGGGTTTTGCTATAAAGTGTCGGCTGTCACTCTTATGCTAACTTGTTGCCAATATTGGAATTGTTGAACAAGGTTAAAGCCATACTAGTAAGTTAGCTCAGAAACATTGTTATAAGCTTCAAGACATAGCTAGAGATTATGACATTAGAAACAGTATCTTCTGATTTGAATTGTATTATCTACGACACTATCTCCGCAACCCCATGCAATGGAGGCGGCCGTGACTCTTTAGAGACAAGTCTTTTGCCGGAGAGCGCCATGAAAGCACAAACCCATGGCAGAAGCTGCTCTCTAATGACTGGACAAAGGCGGTTAAGGGACGCGGAGGATTTCAGGCAGGGTGTAGGCGTGCAAGGGAGGAAGAAAAGAAAACGAAAGCCGAGAGTTTGTAAGAACAAAGAAGAAGCTGAAACGCAAAGAATGACGCACATTGCTGTTGAGAGGAATCGGCGGAAACAAATGAATGAACATCTTGCTGTTTTGAGATCTCTCATGCCTCAATCTTACGTCCATAAGGTTTGTTTCCTTTTCAACTTCACCATCCCAAGTTCATTTATTGTGAGTAATTTAAATATGAAGATAAATTAGAAAAATAATAAAATAAATTAGTTTAAGAAGTTTTCATTTATCAATGATGTATTACCAAGTACCCATTCTGATGCTATGTTTATAGGGTGACCAAGCATCCATAGTGGGCGGAGCAATTGAGTTTGTGAAGGAGCTCGAGCATCTCTTACAATCCCTTGAAGCAGAAAAGATGAAACTAATAACAAGAGGAGGGAATGAAGCTAGATTTTTCACTGCCTCGAAGTCTTTTTTCTCTCAATTTTTTCTACAACCTCAATGCACATCCTCTCCAATGCCTAGCAAATATATATCAAAGACCAAGGCATCGGCGGCTGATATGGAGGTCACACTGATAGAAACACATGCAAATCTTCGAATTCTCTTTAGAGGAAAAAGCCCTAAACAGCTACTCAAGCTGGTTTCTGGATTTCAATCCCTTTATCTCACCATTCTCCATATTAATGTCACTACCATCGACCCATTCGTTCTCTATTCAATTAGTGCTAAGGTACGGCTTGAAATTTTATCATAACTTGATATTTGCCTGCACCAAAGATATTTTTTTCTGTTAGCTTAAAACTTAAGCTGATTATAATATGGAAAAGGTGAAACATATTTGTCTAGATAAGGTCTTTATCATAATCCAATAAATATGAATTTCAAGTGAATAATATTGCTAACAAGGTACATGTCGTGAGTGTTTGTATAAGCTATGTATTATAAAACTAGGATACATGCATGAGCCCACATACAATAATGCAAATAGGTATAAGTGTAGATATAAACATTGGTAGGGCTGGAAGACAGGAAGCAGGAAAACTGAATTTAATCATATTAACTTAGACATTCTGTGATATTCAATTATAGTGACATAGATGATGATGATGATGCAGGTAGAAGAAGAATGCCAACTGAGTTGCGTAGATGAGATTGCAGGAGCAGTCCACCACATGCTTAGAATAATTGAGCAAGAAGTTGCCTTATTCTCTTCATAGCAACTCAAGTACATACATCAACCTTCCTTTTACCTTTCTTGTGTTCTTTTATATTCGACTTTATTTTATGACCTTTTACGACCATATTACGATACTAATTAAGATTAGTGTGTAATTTTGAAGAGCTCAAGTGTAAATTAATTTGTTTTAAATGTAGATACAAGTTGGTCTAACTCTTCGCATTCAAATATAACAACATTCATAATTTATATTATAAATAATAATGAAATTATGAAGTAGATGAAGCGGTGAAAATGGAGAAGGCAAAGCAAGAAAAGGCTGCACGGGGAGGAAAAGGGTTTTGTGGGTTCGATGCATTTGTTGGTTTGCTTTGGACAAATCTGTCTCTGCCAGTTAAAACAGATGTCTTTTAGTGAATCTCAGACACTGTCATGTCCTGTCCTGATTTGGATGCCCTCACCCTCCCCTCCCCATTCACCTTCTCTACCATCCTTCATTTTCTTATCCTATATCTTTATTTTTACAATTATATATATATTATGTAAAACAAATTAAAAGTATCCTTGACAACTAATACGCTGAAGAATATAATAATATATTAGATGAAATGCCCTTGAACTTTTCTTATATCAAATTCATCCAAAATTTAAATTTTTTTCTCATAATATAAGTAAAATATAAAAATAATTACATGCACCTGCATAGTTTTAACAATAAAGTAAAATATAAATTTTCAAAATTCTATCATATATCTTATTTGTGAAAAATAAAATGTTAAATTTTACAAATAGTTCAAGTATATAACATAATATATAATATATATATACAAATAGTTAATAAAAGGGATACAAAAGGTTTATAGAATTTCATTTTTTATGAGTTAAATTATCAAAGATACAAGTATTTACAATATTTTTTATAAAATTTAATTTCTAATATATAAGTTTTACTAAAAAGAGACAATTGAGATATAAAAAGTATACAAAATATAAAACATAAAATATCAAATATACAAATAGTTTACAAAAAGGATACAAAATACTTGTATAATTACATTTTTTATGAGTTAAATTATAAAAAATATATGTATTTATAGTATTTTTTATAAAACTTAATTTATGATATGTAATGTTTACTAGAAGAAGACAATTGAGATACAAAAAGCATACAAAATATAGAACATAAGATATCAAGTATATAAATAGTTTACAACAAGGATATAAGAGGCATACAAATGGTTTACAACAACTGTCACACCCATACATGACGCAACATGCTCCCGTAGCATAATTAATAACATCTTAAGAAAGGAAATCATTAATTACACTACAAGGGTTGCATAAATTTTTTTTATAATATAACATCTATTTAATTATCATTGCATATATACCTGAGTACTTTGGCAATCGATGAACATTAATCACGTTTTATGCATAATAAAATTTTCACCATCATATATACTTATGTCATTATGCATCATTATTATATTCACATTAATGAGTTATGGCGATATCATATAAGTATACATTACAAATACATCACAATAAGTATTACTGCTAAGTTACTATTCATATTGCATATAGTAATATTCATAAGTTACTATTCATAGGTTACTATTTATAAGTTACTATTTATAAGTGACTATTCATCGTGTACCTACGGATAACCAATAATTTTTGTATTTGCAACATGGATAAATGATAATGTATGTCTGTGAGAATACAATCATGTTATGCACTCTCCCTCTAACTTTTTATAACATTTTATCTCATTCTGTAATGTTGTGCGCAACTCCTTTTCATACTAGGTCTCTCTAGGTACCGGTACTCAACTCCCGTAGGAGGCTAAATATAAGTATAACTGTAGGGTTCTGTAAACCTCATCTCCTTTGGGAGAGCCATTGTTTCTGTAGGATTCCTTGGGGGAATCCATTAACTATATGACCCAGTACGTTTCTTTTTCTGTAACATCTCTTTTCCTTTCTCTTACCCCCCTTATAACTTCTTTGTAATGTCATGAATATCTTTGCATGCTTGAATGCATCATGATGTATCATATGATTAATGAGCACATGATCGTGTATGATAACAGTCATATAATGTCTTTGTCCATACACATCCCATTCCATCAGTACGATTAACCATTAATTAGAAAACATCAATTCAAGACCTTAAGTAAAGCACAAACCTGTCACTGATTTGCGCTTATCTACAACTTGGACGAAAGTATGGAATTCATTATTAGAACCTGTAACATTTCAATTTCATATTCACTTAGGAATGATATTCACATTTTCCAAACAAGTATCATGATTAGAAAGCATCCAAGTATTATTCCATAGCATTCTCTTTCAAAGCATTTCATGTATAACATTCCAAAGATAAGTACATACATAAGTCATACTTAAGTAAATGATATATTTCATAATTACTTATAAAGTTTAGGATTGTTTACATAGGTATACTATTCATTTGGTCATTTTCTATTTAACTTACTTTATACCTTGCATTCTATTTTTTTGATGTATAATAAAATGCTTAATTGTTTCATATTTACATTATGATATGTACTTCTTTAATGTCCCTTAAGAGAAGTATAAGATTATGCATTTAAGGATTTAAAATAAAATTGCATAATAAATTACCTTAGTATAAAAACATGCCTGCATTTTAAGTTCATACACATTCTGTCTCATGGAACAGTTGTCATTGTACTGGCATTTTGACTAAGTAAATGACCTTAAAATTGAGTAATTATAAACCATTAGAAACTAGACTCAAATATATTTCCAACAATATATTATACTCTTTAAAATTCAATCATTAAGGTCTCCAAACATCAAATGGCATAATGCCTATCAATTTTGCCTAAATTTTTATTCACTGTAATATCCTAAATGGCGTGGCATTTTGAATCAAGAAAATGACTTTAGAAATTTTTGAAATTAATACCATTAAAAACTAGATTCAAAGAGCTTACCAATGGTATATTATGCATTCTGTAATTCTAAAGATAAGGTAGTTAAAACTTAATTATCGTAAACCCTTAACTTTGTCTCTTTTGAAATTGAGTTTCGGCAGACTTTGTGCACCTTGCTTATATGCCTCATTCATTATATTCAGCCACCTTAAAATCATACCATATTGCACATACACCTATCTTAACATGTTATAAGCAATATCAAGTCAAATTTTTTAATGTTCATGCATTAAATTATCATATTAGGCAGTCATTAACACAAGCACACACATGTTGTCCCCTAAATACCAAAATTTGCATAACTTTTGCAATTCCATTCTAATTGCCTTAAAAATTTGTTTTCTTTATTCTAACACCATAATTATTCATTACCATACACAATCTGATGGTTTACTATATTAGACCAAAAATTGGCAGCCAAATACATAAGTACATATTTTTGGGCAGCAACCATTTTTTTTCAAAATTTTCACATTTCAATTCACTTTTCATGCATATTACTTCATTTTCATCATATTTTCTCATTTAATTTACATAACGCACCCATTATACAATATTATAAGAGTTCCTTCAACATATGTCAGCTAGAGATTTTGCTCACATTAACTCCATACATGAAATTTTGAAAAATTGCATCAAACATGCTAAATCAAGTGTGCTTGACAACATTCCATCATAAATTTCATAAAATCCATAAATAATCTCCATGACCTAATTTTTCAGCTTCTAAAAACTCAAGTTCCAGCAATCCACAATAATAACTAAAAACATATATAAGAAGAACTAAGTGAAAACAACTTCAAAAATATAAAATTCATCTAAAATTACCTTAGGAAATGATTAATCTTTAACTTGAAAAGTGAAAAGAAGGAAAAAGGAAGAAGAATTTGAAAATTGGAGAGTGAAAAGAGTGTCACACGGAATTAGGTTTCCTTAATACAAATTTATTTATTTTATTTTTAATTAATAAGAAGTCAAGGAAGGGTCCAATCAAATGGTGACACTGGTCACCATTCCATTGGTTCCTTCCTTTTAATTATCCTTAATTATTTTCTTTTATCTTTTTATTAATATTTTCATTCCATAAATAACATAACATAGATACATATATTCATGTATATATATA
>CANYBF010509172.1:0-16026 GCA_948192965.1 Dalechampia spathulata
ATGTTGCCAACATATTAGGAACCCAAGAGGTCACACACTTACAAATGAGGAATCAAGCTTAAAAGGGCATTTTCATACTTTTAGGAAAAGTCGAAAATCACTTATGGAAATTAATCTAATACTTTATGGACTTAACATTTAATTTTTAGAAGTCCATAAGGTTTAAGTTAGGCCATTGGGTTGGGCTATGATATGGCAAGTGACAGTCACAGGCCATATTAGTCATAGACGGGCCCAAGGCCTGACTTAAGCTCAAAGGGTTTCAGCTTAACCTAATTTTGGAATATAAATATGTTGTTATAACCAAAATTAGGTCAAGCCACACATCTGATCTTCCTTTGGATGAAACCTAGACTCTTCTGCTGAAGAAGAATTCGGCCTTCATAAGAGGAATTGTGAGGAAGTCAAAAATTCCATAAAGTTTTTCTTCTTTTTCCTTGCTAGTTCAAAGGAAAGGAGATAGAAGCAATTGGTTGCTTGCTTGGACACCCTTATTTCATGTGGATACTATTGGAGGCTACTTATTTTGGTGGTTTTTGGTTTGCTACAACCATAAATGCAATAGAGACAAAGAATGAAGGACATCTGCATGGAATGTAAGAGTTACTATCAAACTGTCGCTTCTAATCTCTAAACTGTTTTATCTGTGTTTTGATGCAAAGATCATCTTTTTGGTTTGTTGTTTTAAAATGAAAATTTTAAATTTCTTCCGCTGCTTAATCACTATGCAAACCAACAGTCATCAAGTAGTTGAAGAAGATATAGGCTAACATCAGTATTTATGACTTGGTGCTATCTTTCCAATAGTATCGATGGGCCATCGTTGAGGTACTTTCCAACATGAGAATTTCTCCATCTACCTCTATCTGCAGCATGAAGAGTCAGTTGGTGAACTAGAAGTTACGATCTAGCATGATCACTTTCTCATACGTGGAATTATCGATCGAGGGTATCCATTACAACAAGACACTTTTCATCAAGGGTGCACATCATGAACTTCTCCATTCCTTATGTTATGGTGGATGATGGTTTTGGCATCAATATCTGCCCTATCAAAGTGTTTCTCAAGCTTGAGATCTAACCTTCAAAATTGAAGCCATCCAAGGCTATCATCAAGGCTTATGATGAGTTTAAATAGGAGGTTACTGGTACCTTTACTGCCACTGTTACTATCGGGCTAATTAAGTCAGTGGTGGAGTTTAAAGTTCTTAACATTCCAGCATCATTTACTTTACTATTGAGCCTGTTGTGCTTCCATCCCTTAGGAGGTGTACTATCCACCTTACATTAAAAGATCAAGTTTCTATATGATAAGGGTGTTATTACTATTGTAGTAAATGATGAGGTTACCCTAGCTTACATCAAAGAGGATGTCCCTCTCATGACTGGTTTTCAGATTGCCACCATTAAGGAACTTAAATCATACTTATACCAACCGAGTCCCATCATAGAGAAGATGTTGCCCAACTTGAACTTTATGCTTATCAAGGGCTTTGGCTAGTACTAGCAAGGTCTGGTAGAGTTCAACATCCCTACAGCCATATGGAAGGAGAGGTATTGCATTGGGTTTGATTCATATACTTCAAATAAGCTAGAAGAGTGCCAGTTAATTACCTTTGTCTAGGGAGAGGTGTAACACGATTATGCTCTCAAGTTGCCCAACTCAGATGACTTATTCAACTAGTAGTTTACCATCTTTGATGATGCCTGTGACTTATCAGCCTTGATAAGATTGAAGAAGGTAACTACCACTTCTTCCACCATTAGCCCTGATGATACGTGGTGATGTTGCTAATCTTACCACTGGTCATCTTGAGCCATAACCCACCATATTTGCTACACTGGAGTCCAAGCTACAGAGTATGGATGTGAAGGATTTGCTTCTTCAGAAGGTCTATGAGGACATCGCCATACTTGTAAATAGTACTTTTGATGAGATTATGTTTGAGGATGATGATGTCGCCATTTCTATACTTTTTGATGATGATGTAATCCCTTCAAAGTTTAATGGAATAAAAAATAGCTTTGCTTCTATTTACAATGTGTATTCTAATGGCATTATGCATGAAAATGAGTATTATATGAGCATTTTTGACATTAACACATCACACATTGAAATTTTTAACATTTACATAAATGATAGGCCCTGTCCTCTCCAAATTGCATCAAATTTAACCCCTGATAAGAGAATAAAAATCATGAGTGTTAAAACAACATATCAATATGCTAATTGATAGTGTAGCTGCTAGTTCTATGTATTCCTTTGTCGATGGGTTTTCTGGGTACAATCAGATTCTCATGGTTATTATTAACAATGTAAAGACAACTTTCATTACATAATGGGGGACCTATTGCTACAAGGTCATGCCTTTTGGCTTGAAGAATGCAGATGCTACCTACTAGATAGCTATAACAACCCTGTTGCATAATCTAATCCACAAAGAGGTTGAAGTCTATATGGATGACATGATGGTGAAGTCTCTCACCAAGGAACAACATCTAACTGCTCTTGACAAATTTCTCACACAGGTTAAGAAGTATGGGATTAGGCTGAATCTAAAGAAGTGCATATTCAAGGAGACATCTGGTAAGTTGTTGGGTCATGTGGTCAGCTAGAGGGGTATCAAAGTAGATCTTGATAAGGCAAAGTTGATATGTGAGATGCCTATTCCAAGAATGTAGACTAAATTTAGGGTATTTTTGGGATAGCTTCAGTACATTAGCATATTCATTTCTAAGCTCACTATTATTTATGAGCTCATTTTCAAGCATTTGAAGAACCAGCCTTTGGTTTGGGATGAGAACTACCAATTTCCATTCAAGAGGGTGAAGCATAATCTTTATAACCCATCGATTTTGTAGCCGCCCTAGTCAGGAAAACCATTGTTGCTCTATCTATCCTTGGAGGAGGAATCACTCGGTGCCACGTGTTGGTTTGTGAACATGTGTTTGACAGTGGAAGGTATAATTTAAAACTTTTTAACAACATGTTTTATAGTGAATCTATCAATTTTATTCATTGAATAGATCAAACACAAAGAAGATTATCCAAGAAGAGATTAAAAAACTTATTTTAAGCATATCTCCTTCTTTCTTGTCCTTTTGAAAATTTACAGCAAGATTTTCAATCCCTAAGGTAGAGGATCTCTAAACTATCCACACAAGCAATGGAATAATTAGTAACTAAATTTACAAGTTTTGTTTAGAGACTAGTAAAATAAAATAGAAAAGGAATAGATGAAGAGAAAAATGAATTCAATTTCTTCTTATTGATCTTCTATCAAAAATCCAAATTAATCTTCTTGTTCTTGAGTTTTAATTGCTTGGAACCAATGGAGGAAGGAGTCAGCCAAAATTCCTTATTCTTATAACTTAAAAGTTTTGTCAGATAACTTATAAAAACCTAATTAGGTTTTAGGTTACTTAAGTCATAGGCATGTGCATGTCACATGCTTCAGGCATATGACTTGTATGTGCATGAATTAAAATCCCTCCAAAAGCACATGATAATCCTGTGCACTTCCTTTTAATTCATCACACATGAATAAGTCAAGTGACAATCACATACTGACTATTAATTAATTTACTTCCTTCCAAATCTGCATATAATCTTAAATCACTTGTATCTTGAGTTATACTAATCAGATTTCAATGCTCTTGGTATCAAATTGAAGCTCTTTTGATGATCCTTCTAATGAACATAAAATATCCAAGTTATATCATAATCACAAGACATTAGTTTATCAACATCCATTCATGATTATCATTTCTCTTACTTTTATTGTGCAACCTTTTGGTTTCTTAACATGTTGGCAACATAGGAACATATTATTAAACTTCATTTAATAACAATATATGTAAATCAAGAGCGGTGTCTAGTCATACATCATGACTACCCAAATGTCAAGAGGTCATTAGTTTGACTACAACCCTTCCATATCAGATTCCATGCAATAAACTTCTTTCACCATTCACTATCTCATTTAGGTTTCAGTATGGATTAATGTCAACTTAATGCATAATCAAGTGTGTTAGATCATGCCTTAAATTTGATGTTTCATGTACCATAATATTTATTCCCAAAGTGCCTTTATGAAACTTATTTATAAATAGGCATTCTACTCTGGCCAAAGATTCCTAAATGAAGAATATTAGATGAATCAATGAGATAAAACCCCTACATTTAATTTGGGGTAGTGAATCCTTTATTAATAAACAAATACCTTCAACTACTTTAGACTATATCCAATCTCCAAGTTATATACGCATCCTATGGAGGAATAAAACATAGGAGTCAAAACATAGTGATCTATAATTGAGATGTTATGATCTTAACTGCATTAATAATATTCATTCTTATTAATACATTGATGAGGGACAATTTAGATATTGACCATTTGCATACAATAGGAATATCATTTCATAAACTCTTTATGAATTCTTTTATACTGTTCTAATATCTCAAAATTCATTATCTAGTTAATAACCTTTCAAGCAAACTGAATAATGAATAATGCCTTTTATTGATAAATCATTCAATTAAATATAATAAAATATGATGCTCTAAAATATACACTAACAAAATCTCACTTACGCTAGAGCTAATCATACATAAACTTTAATCCCATGGAAGTTACATGTCAGTCATGCTTCCTCTATATCAATGCCTTAGTGAGAGGGTCTGCTATTTTTTGCTCTGTGGCAACTCAATTAACCTCTACTTCTTCTCTACTAATGATCTCTCTAATCAAATGGTATCTCTTGAGTACATGTTTACTCTTCTGGTGAGACCTAGGCTTCTTTGCTTTGGCTACTACTCCATTATTATCACATAATAGAGGAATAAGTTTTGCATTATAAGGAACCACACCAAGTTCATGAATGAACATCCTTATTCATACGGCCTCCTTTATTGTGTCAAATGCAGCTATGTACTCTGCCTCCATTGTATAATCTGTTATGGTCTCTTGTTTCAAACTCTTCCAAATAACTACACCACCATTCATCACAAACATGTAACCTGATTAAGATTTGCAATCATCTTTATCAAATTGGAAACTAGCATCCATATACCCAGTTAATTAAAAATCCCCTTCTCCATATGCTAAGAACATTTCCTTAGTTCTTCTCAAGTACTTTAGGATATTCTTGACAGCCGACCAATGTTCCTCTTCATAATTAGATTGGAACCTGCTTGTGACACTTAAAGAGAATGCCACATATAGTCTAGTACATAACACAGTAGACATGATTGATCCAATTGTTGATGCATATGGAATCCTAGTCATGCGATCTTTCTCATCTTGTGTCTTAGGACACCATGCTTTAGAAGGATGTTTCCCATGTACCATGGGTATATTACCCTTCTTTGAAACATCCATGCTAAACCTCTTTAGCACCTTGCCTATGTAGGTAGACTGTGAAAGACCAATAAGCCTTCTTGATCTTTCTCTATAGATCCTTATACCTAAAATATAAGTGGCTTCTCAAAGGTCTTTCGTGGAGAATTGTTTAGCTAACCAAACTTTAACACTCTACAAAAATGAAACATCATTTCCAATGAGTAATATGTCATCTACATATAACATAAAGAAAGTAATTACACTCCCACTATCCTTCTTGTAAACACATGGTTCATCAATATTTTGAATGAAGCTAAACTCTTTAACTACTTCATCAAAATGCATGTTTTAGTGCCTTGATGCTTGCTTTAATCCATAAATGGATCATTGAAGTTTGCAAACCTTATTGCCATCATTTAATGTAAAACCATTAGGTTGTGTCATATGCTCCTCCTCAAGTAGATTTCCATTAAGGAAAGTTATCTTGACATCCATTTGCCATATCTCATCATCATAATGAGCAGCAATAGCAAGTAAGATTCTTATGGATTTAAGCATAGCTACTAGTGAGAAAGTTTCATCATAAGCAATTCCTTGTTTCTTATTATAACCCTTCACTACCAATTCATATGGTGCAACTTCAATTGATTTAGATGGAACTTGGTTCAAAATATTAACAACAGTCTCCAGTGCATAGCCCAAAAATGATTTTGGGTAATTCTACATGGCTCATCATGGATCGAACCATATCTAATAAAGTTTAATTCCTTATTTTTGGCACACCATTATGTTGACATGTATAACGAGATGTCCATTAAGATAAAATCATATTATTTCTGAGATGTTTAAGAAACTCTTTGCTTATGTATTCATAACCTCGATCAAAATGAAGTGTTTTGATAATCTTACTAAGTTATTTCTCTACTTAATTTCTGAATTCTTTGGACTTCTTAAAAGCTTCAGATTTGTACTTCATTAAGTACAAACATCCATATCTAGCATAGTCATCTATGAATGTAATAAAGTAGGTGTATCCACCTTAGGCATGTATGGACATTGGACCACATACATCTGAATGTATGAGTTCTAGTACCTCTTTGGCTCTTTAACCTTTTCCTTTAAAAGATGATTTTATCATCTTCCTTAATAAGCAAGATTCATATGTTTCATATGATTCAAAATCAAATAAACCCAAGTTTCCTAGTTTGTGCAAATTAGACATGCGAGCATTATTTATATGGGTAAGACAACAATCCCATAAAAGAGTGAATTAAGAGTATCAATTTTGATTCTCTTAGTTTGAACATTCCAAATGAGGTATGTATTATTCAATATATAAATTCCATTCTTAATATTTGTAGAACAGTAAAACATACCATCTTTAAACATTGAACAACAATTATTATCTATGGAAAAATTGAATCCTTGTTGAATAAGACAAGATACTGAAATAAGGTTCTTATGTAAACTTGGAATAAAATAACAATTATTAAGTTTTAGTTTTAAACCAGAAGCTAAGTACAAAATATAGGTTCCTACTTCTAATGCACTAACTCATGCTCCATTAGCAACCTTGGTATCTGCATCATTCCTACTTAGCCTCCTCTTGTTGACCAGCCCCTACATATCATAACAAATGTGAGATACGCAACTAGTATCCAATACCTAACTCTTGTTATTAGAAACAACATTAAAGTTAACGTCAATCATAAAAATACATAAAGAAGATGCACAGTTCTTCTTTACTAACTCTAAGTATTCTTTGTAGTTTCTCTATCAATGCCCATCTTTATTGCAATGAAAGCAAATACCCTCGGGGGTTTCTCTGTAGCTTTCTTACCCACACATCCTTTGGTCTTTAAAGCTGGCTTCTTGACCTTCTTCTTGGTTGTGCCCTTTTTCTTGCCAGGTATAGAAGAACTAACTACCAGTGCTGCTTTAGCACTCTTCTTATTGGCATTTTGAGCATATTTTAATAAATTGATAAGATCATGAACGGTAATTTCTCTCTTTCATTCAAAAATCAAGCATAAATTATGCATAATTATCAGGTAATAACTACAGAATAAGGTTAATAACCAGCTTTTGTTTCAATCCAAAACTAAGTGCCTCCAGCCTCTATATGTAGCCATGCATCTTAATGCCATGAAGGACTGCTGATGACCCCTCTACCATCTTACACCTAAAGAGTTCCTTTGAGAGTTCAAATCTCTTAGTCCTTGCTTTTTCCTCAAAAAGAATTTTAAGATAAGTAGCCATAATATGAGAGTTCATAGTCTTGCACTCCTTCTAGAGGTCATTCTCCATAGCTCCCAGCATAATGCTACTAGCCATCTCATCCTCTTGCTTAAAATTATCGTAAGCATCTCTGACTTCTTCAAAGGAGTTTGCTACAGGTGTGCATGGATAAGCTTGATCTAGTATGTAAACTATTTATTCGCCTTTCAAAATTATTTTGATTTGGAAAATCTAGTCAATGTAGTTGGATCTATTTAGTTTATGTTTGAGAATTCCATAGAAATCAACTTTTCTTGACATTTTTAGAAAAATCTAGAAAAAAAGAAGAAATAGTGTGTCATTAAAAACATAATGTATTTAAAAATATAATAAAGTGTTTTATTAGTTTTTATCTCCCACTATTTTATTTCAAACTAATAGCCCTCAACTATTAATCCGGGAAGGATACGCTTTGCCATCATTAGTGGGTCAATATCCAATGACCATTAAGCCCAATCTTGAGTATACTCAACAAACTGGAATGTAATGTCAATAGGTAGACATCTCCCATGTCAATGATATCTCTATATAACTACTGAATCATTGGGTTATCAACTATTCTTGATACCTATATTATCTTACATAACATAATTCCTCAAACTAGCCTATAAAACATTTTACCTTGGGTATGCCCAACAAATAAAATATTTTATTTAAATCCAACCCATTTTTTAAAACTTGGGTATACCCAATATTAAATAGGCTTAAGTATGCTCAATAACCTGAATGACAAAATGCTCTCCACCCTTATCTTAGAAAATGGAAGGCCTTAGATTTATATTCCTTTCAGGGATTTATTTCCTTTGATGTTGTAAAAAAAACATTTAAGGTGGGTATGTACAATTGGTGCACCATGCATGGTCCTAGTTCATGCATGCTATCGCATGCTCATGCAACTTATACATACATCATTATAACAATTTATAATATGATGATTATTGACTTTTAAGTCTAACGTCAAACCTAGGTTATGCATGATTTTAGAAACCCTAGAAATTTGAAATAAGACTATTCTATTACAAATTTGGTATTGGTGTTTCCACTTTTGTTCACGCCTTACTCCTTTTGCCTCTTTCACCTTCTTATGTAACTCTTTTACAAAATTTATAATCTAATTACAAATTTCCGTAGTAGAAACCCTAAGTTACATTTGGGGGGAGTAGATGATAAGAGAAGTATAAAAGATTTTAAAGAAAAGGCAGAACTCACAGACCCTATTTGCTAAAAATAATAAAATAATGCATATGCTCAATCACATTGGGCTAAGTCCATAATTACCATCATGCCATATAATTATTTAATCACACTTTACATATTAATATATCACTTAGAAAGCAGAACAGAAGTCAAAACCAATAAGAATCCTTATCATGCTCAAATTGCTCCTCTTAAAAGTTTTAATTCAAATAAAATACTTATTAATCTCCAAAATTAATAAAATTTCATTTTAAAAACTTTAATATTTCTACAACATTAAAATATATGAATTAATTAAAACATGAGCAATTAATATTGAAAAAGCCAAAATATACTAAAATTTGATTTCCTATGCGCATATGAACATGATTTCCATAAAATCACATCCAAATCAAATTAAAATTCATTTAAATTGCTCCATCATCAATTTAACAGAATAATTATTTGATTCATTACATGTCCAAATTAACAACAACATAAAAAAAATCCATTCGGGTTTTCAATAGGAGCATGTGCAACATAAGAATTTTTATCTCATAAAATTTTCATATATGTATTCAGTTTTTTTTAACAAAAACTAAGTTAATTCATTGAAGAATAAGTGGCTAAAATTTTAAATCCACATTCAAACAATAAGCCCTTTAAAATTGAAAAAGCCGCAAGCCATAATGATAGTCAAAAATCCAAATCTTATATATTCTATGTATATATTGCTACCCCAAAACACTCTAATGCCACTATTGGTTTGTGAAAATGTGCTTGAAAATGGAAAGTGTAATTTAAAACTTTTTAAAAACACATTTTACAATGGATCTAGGAATTCTATTCATATAATACATTAAGCACAGAGAAGATTATCAAAGAAGATATTGAAAAACTCACTTTTAAGTAGATCTTATTCTTTCTTGTCCTTTTAAAAAGTTGTAGCAAACTTTTCAATCCCCAAGGTACAGGATCTCCAAACTATCCATATAAATAATGGAATGATTAGTAATCAAATTACAAGGTTTGTTTAGAGACTAGTAAAACCAAATAGAAAAGGAATGGATAAAGAGAAAAATGAATTTGGTTTCTTCTTATTGATCTTCTATCAAGAATCTGAATTAATCTTCTTATTCTTGAGCTTCTAATTGCTTAGAACTAATGAAGGAAGGAGGCAGCTAAAATTCCTTGTTCTAGTAACCTTAAAAGTTATGTCAGACAACTTATAAACACTTAATTAGGTTTTAGGTAACTTATACATGTGCATGTCACATGCGTCAGGCATGTGACTTGCATGTGCATGACTTAAAATCCCTCCAGAAGCATATAACAATCATGTGCACTTCCTTTTAATTCATCACACTTGAATAAGTCATGTGACAATCACATATTGACTATTAATTGATTTAATTCCGTCCAAATCTATATATACCATGCATGTAAAACATGTCATCTTAAATCACTTGTATCTTGAGTTCTACTTATTGGATTTCAATGATCTTGGTATCAAATTAAAGCTCTTTCCATGCTCCTTATAATGACAATAAAAGATCTAAGTTATCTCATAACCACAAGACATTATTTTATCAACATCTATTCATGATTATCATTCCTCTTACTTTTACAGTGCGACCTTTTAGGTTCTTGATATGTTGGAAACATATGAACATATTATTAAACTTCATTTAATAACATCATATGTAAATCAAGAGTGATGTCTAGTCACACATTATGACTATCTAAATGTCAAGAGGTCATTAGTTTCACTGCAACCCTTCCATACCAAATTCCATGCAATAAACTTCTTTCACCATTCATTATCTCATTTAGGTTTAAGTATGGATTAATGTCAATTCAATGCATACTCAAGTATGTTAGATCATGCTCTAAATTTGATGTTCCATGTACTATAATCTTTATTCCTAAAATGCATGAATCAATGTGATAAAACCCCTACATTTAATCTAGGGTGGTTAATCCTTATTGATAAATAAATACCTTCAACTACTTTACACTATATCCAATATCCAATTTATGAATGCCTCCTATCAAGGAATAAAACATAAGAGTCAAAGCATAGTGATCCATAACTAAGATAACCTTGTTATCTCAAGTCTTAAGGATACTTGCACTACTGATATGAGTGAGATATATTTCATAGACATATATCAATTATCCATATGAAATTACACTGGCATGACCTCCAATGAGTCAGTCCCCTAATTCTCATCCACATGAGAATGATCCATTAAAGAAGTATAACATGTGTTGATCTTAACTGCATGAATAATATCCATTCTTATTAATAGATTGACGAGGGATAATTTAGATATTGAACATTTGCATATAATAAGAATCTCATTTCATAAACTCTTTATGAATTCCTTTGTACTGTTCCAATATCTTGGAATTCATTATCTAGTTAATAACCTTTCAAGTAAACTGAATAATGAATAATGCCTTTTATTGATAAATCATTCAATTAAATACAATAAAACTTGATGCTTTAGAGCATACACTAACACCATGATGGCTCAAAAGAATGAAGTCAAAGTTGAACATGTTGCCTACTAGTTAAGTAAAAAGCTATTGTCAATAGAGTGCAAATACAATACTCTTGAGAAGTTATGTATGGTTATGGTCTAAGTTACTAAGAAACTCAGACATTACTTTCAATCATACCTAGTTTAGGCAATCTCTATGGTTAATCCTATGAAGTACTTGTATAAAACTCCTTCTCTAGTAAGGAACCTTTCTAGGTGGCTGATCTTGTTATCAAAATTTAATGTGTAGTAAGAAGGTGATCAAAGATAAAGAAATTGCTAAATTTTGAAATGTTTGAATTGGACTTCCCAGATGAGCACTTGAGGGCAGTTGATATCCAAAAATAGTAGTTGCACTTTGATGGTGTAGTCATCATAAGGTGCAAGCATAAGAGTTATATTGATCACTCTTGAAGGTAAGCTAATTATGCTTTTAAAGCAGTTGAGCTTCCCACTTACTAATAACTTGGCTAAATATAAAGCATGTATGTTCAGGCTCAAAGCATTGTTGATGATCGGTGCCCAAGATTTAAAGGTATTTGGTGATTTGATGCTTGTCATTCACCAGTCCATAATCAAGTGGGATGTTAGAGAAGAGATGCTCAAGCCTTATGCCAAATACATGAAGCTCATGATTTGCAATTTTAGCTCATATTAGTTTATTCACACTCCATATGATAAGAATCAGATGGATGATAGCTTGACCACACTAGCTTTAGTATGTTAGTGACTACAATGCTAAGTTCAACCTATGTTCATTGAGTAATTTAAGATTCATTACTATAAAGGAGAATGGGTTATAGCACTAGACCAACAAGATGAGACACCATTATATGATGATATCATGAACTTTCTGAGAACTAGTTCTTATTCAAAAGAAACCAATAAGACTGACAAGCTAGCTTTGTCGAGGCTAATAGCTAATTTGAACTGGCATCAGGGTGTTCTTTACAGAAGAATGGTTGATGGTTTGCAAATTTGATGCATATCAGGGATGGAGATCACAATAGTCATCGAGACAGTGCACATTGATATATACGGATCCCATATGAATGGATTTGCTCTATACAAAAAGATCTTGCGGTAAGGGTATTTCTGGCATACTATGGAGATAAACTACATATAGTTTATGTAGCGATGCCATGAGTGCCTGATTCATGGAAATCTAAGTCACATACCACCGATTGAATTGTAGAATTTGATGACACTATGGCCTTATTTAGCCTAAGGAATCGATATCAAGGGTGAGATCCATTCTAGTGCTTCTAATAGGCATCGATACATATTGGTCGCTGTCAACTACTTCTCTAAGTGGATGGAGGTAGAATCCTACAATAAATTGGGCGTAAAGCAAAGAAGAATCTTATATGTTGATATACAGTACTACATCACTTAGTGTCTGATAATGGAGTGCAGTTCTAGGGCCAAGTAGTTGACTTATTAGACAGATATGAAATCAAGCATCATCGATCTTCTCTATATCACCCTCAAGCTAATGGGTTAGTTAAAGCACCCAAGAAGACCATTAAGTGGATCTTAGCTATGATAATGTACACTTATAAAGATTGAAATGAGCATCTACCATTTGTTTTGTGAGGTTATAGAACCATTGGAAGGAGTCCTACAGGTGCTACACCCTATTCCATAGTTTATGTAGTTGAAGTGGAGCTAAAGTCACTTTAGGTTGTTTTAGAAGCTCAGTTGTGAGAGGTTGTATAGAAGATGGCTATATATGATCAATTGATTGCTATTGATAAGAGGTGGCTGAAGGCTTTCTATCATTTATAGCTTTATAAGAAGTGCATAGTAAATGCATTCAATAAGAAGGTTGAGCCAGTTGCTATACAAGAAGGTGGCCTAGTTCTGAATCAAGTTAGATTGGTTATCTGTGACTAGCATAGAAAGTTCAAACCTAATTAGAGGGATCATTCCTAGTTAAGAAGATCTTTTCTAAAGGCACTATGTGCATTTTAGACTTAAAAGAAAATCAATTCTCATAACTTATCAACTTTGATTGACTGAAGAAGTATTTTATCTAGAGAAAAGGGTAAAAAGAAAAGCAAAACAAGAATAAAAAGTCTGGTGAGCTGAAAATTTGCATAGGTAGCTCTTGTAAAAGTTAAGATACAAAGAGAAAATATTTGCTTGATGAGTTAAAAATTTGCTTGGACAGCTCATGTTAAAGTTAGAGCTCTTTAAAAACAAAAGGAGAATGTCAAAATAATTGATAAGAAAATCGTACGTGGGACTGGTCAATAAGATGGGTTAAGTTTAATGCATATCAAGGAATTTTTGTATCGCTTTTGATAGAGAAAAGTAATATTGATGGATACTTGCTAGAACATCTTTAGATACTAAGTTTGAACTCGCTCAGTTGACTCCACTCAATGTTACCGCACTAGCGGGAAAGGGTACGGAAAGCGAACAATGATTGTTGAGTCATTACCTAGTCCTACATGAAAGAATGGATGAGTTATGTTTTGGCAAAGAAGTGTATTACATATTATTCTTGCAGAAGAATAAAAGCAATAAGCATCTTGGGTTTCACTATAAATTTAGAAGATATAGGGTTTGAACAATTGATAGCTTGCAGTGTTTGTAAACCACAGCCTGAGTGTACTAGGCCTTCATGCTAGGCTACACTTCTCTATCCTATGCACTAATACAAAAGCTTTAAAGTTTCAACACCATGTATATGGAATTTGACATTGTGTTTGCCATAGGCATTGTAATATACTGACTACTCCTCATTTAGATTAGGACTGTCAGGGAGCTTAATATTGTACCACTCCAGGTACACTGTCAACTAAGCGATTTCTCTACCCATTTGCTTAGTCAATCGAGCATAACAATCTCCCTTCTCTAGCTCCAAGTATCAAATCATCTGCATTAACATAAGCATATAGGCATATAGGTCAAGCACCTATGCATAGGTATCATGATCATGATCATAATAGGTGTTTACCTGGACATCCTACATCTTAGAGATATGGTAGTAGTGTAGTCTCATCAGTAATCTCATAGTGACAACCATGATGTCTCAGGGGACTTGCATAGATCAAATACATATCAAATCAACAGAATCAGTACCATGTAATGCACTTTATATACTCATGTAAGTGGTATTTGACAACTTGAACTCAATCTCATCCCGCATCAATATAGGGAAGGATGTCTCATACAGGCATCCAATCTCATCATAAGTATAGATCAATTGGTTCTAAGGCCACATCAACTGACTTTCAATAAGCTTCATGAATGCCCATCTTTGGGAGGCACATATGGAGTGTCAGGCTTTGGTCTCAGTGATGTCACTCTAGATGCAGCATTATGTGATCTCTTTAAGGTGCCACCACCTCGAGACCTACTAATAGCTAATGAACTATAGTGTCCATCTCTACCATTAGAAGTGTCGAGTCTGCTGCCAAATCCATTCACTTTGTCATGCTGGTATCTACATATAGATAGCTCGACATGCCCTAGTAGCTTTATTTGGATGAAGGTCTAGTAGTCCACCGGTGACTCTCATAAGTGCTCTCACCTGGGAATGCCAGTGAATGCCTAAAACATAGCTTATGGTGGTGCAGTAGGCTCCACATATCCCTCTAGCCCTAACTCCCAGTTGATGACATACTCACTTGGATAAAAGAAATGACACTTAGGGCTCTCTAGCAACATGAGATGCTCAACCTTGCAAGATGAGCGGGTCAAGTACTCCGGCTGAGAGAACATCTTACTTTAGGGATAGGGTAAAACCTATTCTAAACAATAACAATATATGGTCAAACACCTGCTTAAGTATCATCTATTTAAATTCAATTTACTTTAATCCCATCAAAATTACTTTCTTCTTGCCTAATCTTAAGCCCAATTCATGCTCATGAATGAGAAAATTGCTTAATCCCTAATGGAATCACCAAAAATCTCTTTATTGGCTAAATTTTGCTTGCTTTATGCATAGCACATAGTAAAATTTACTAATGTGCACCAAACTCTAGAGTTCTTTGCTAATGTACATTGAGTATCCATGAAGATACACTTTTGGAATTAGGCTCTTCATAAAAATTTAAGAATTTTTGGAGATCATTTCCCTAGAGAGGCTAATTTTCATCACTTGGAGCATTTAAACAATCTAGAAAATCAATCAGAATGTAGCATATTGATACTAAAAAATTTAGTTATTTTTCCTAAACCATTTTAATTCCAATTTCACTGATAAATTGCTTTTCTATGTCAAGCATAGATAGAAAATTGATCCAGCAGATGATTAGTTTTAGTCAAGCCTTTGACTATGGGTTAAGCTATTGACCAGATAGTGTCATATTCTAACAGTGGGTCCCAAATACAATCTTTGGAGATATTAAACACTTAATTGATGGTGTGAGCATAGATCCATGGGAGCTTTGGTTCCGTTTTCTGGCTTGTTAACAGGTTTTAACTTTTGAAAGCAAGCTTGTGGATTGTGGAGTCGCCACCTAGTTTGTTTCTATTAATCCAATTGACTTAACTTTTGAAAACTAGGAAATAAAACTTGGGTTTTCCAGAGTTGAAAACAACCTTCGTTTCTTCAGAGTATGGGTTCGGGATTTTCAAATCTATTTGTATTCCATCTTAATATGCTCATTTGTTTAAGTTAATGAAAGCTCCTAGCACACATTTAGGTTTAAGTTCAATTAGCATACTTT
>CANYBF010509200.1:0-23585 GCA_948192965.1 Dalechampia spathulata
TATACACTCACTTATGTATAACATGTTTTTATTATATGAGATTTGGGATTGCCTGTTAATGATTGTGTTTTTAATTGAGTGTATGTCTGGGATGGATCCCGGGTTTATGTATGCTTATCACGTGTTTCCGCAGCACAACCACTATTAGGCTAGAGCGTGTCCCCATACGACGTCTGTACGATGTATCCCTGACGTCACAGGTAGTGGTTCTCTTAAAGGATCACTGTCTGTGTCGTGGGAGCATGTCTGCCTGGGTATGGGCTGGGTGTGACAGGACCTTGCTAATACTAGCCTAAACCCTTACCAGGCCTATAGTTCATCAGTTGCATCATCCTCTCCATAGCGAGACTCGGTTGGTACGAGTAGGATTTTAGTTCTCTAATAGTAGCAATCTAGAAACCAGTCATAAGAGGGACGTCTTCTCTGATGTAGGCTAGAGCAACCTCATCATTAGCAGAAATAGTAACCATACCTTTATTGTGTGCGAACTTGATCTTCTGGTGTAGGGTGGATGGCACACCTCCCAGAGGATGGAACCATGGTCGGCCCAATAGCAGCGCAAATGACATAGGAATGTCCAAGACTATGAATTCTACCACTAATTCGATTGGCCCAACAGTGACAGTGGCAGTAAAGGTACCAGTGACCTCCCGTTTGGACTCATCATACGCTCTGATGATGGTCTTATAGGGCTTCAAGTCTGTAAGTTAAACCCCTAGCTTGGGCAACACCTTAAGTAGGCAGACATTGATGCCTGAACCATCATCCACTATGACATAGGGAGTAGAGAAGTTCATGATGTTCACCCTGATGAAGAGTGCTCTGTTGTAGCAGATTCCCTCGACCGGTAGATCCGCATCAGAGAAAGTGATCATACTGGAAGGTAGTTCTCGGTTTACCAGCTGACTCTTCATACTGAAGGTAAAAGCAGAGGGAGAGATCCTCATGTTTGAGAGTTCCTTGACGACAGCCCGTGGATGTTGTTGGGAGGATAGCACCAAGTCCCAAATGCTGATGTTAGCCTGTGTCTTCTTTAACTGCATGACAACAACATTATCAGGCTAAGCGACCTGATTAGCTGGCTGTGGAGCTGGAACACTGCTTGGACCAACCTTGTCTCTAGTGAGCCTAGCCTCAGTTGGCTTTTTAGGAGCTTCTGGCTTCTTCCCGAGGTCAGGAGGAGCGAATACCTTGTCGCTACGGGTCATGTTGCAAACGTGAGAGGACATCTTATTGGCACCTAACCCCTTTCTGCTGCTTGGGTGGTTTTGGTGATGATTTAGTTGCCTTAGGAGTCTCAGCCAACTTACCCTTATTAGAAGCTTGTACGTCTTAGAGGGATTTTGAGTAGCTGTTGACTCATCCTCAGAGCTATCATACCATATGTCGATGGCACCAATGTCAAATCCACAATTGGGGCAGAAGGTAATTACAGGCAACTGTGAGTTCCCCTTGCTGCTGAGAGGAGAAAAGGAGCTTAGAACAAGGGATTCTGGCAACCCTGATTGGAGCATGTAGGTGCGGTTGGCTTTATGGTAATTGGGCAGTGGTTTTATTTTGGTAGATGGTTTGGATTTCTTTGGGTCCTCAATCTCACTAGAGTCGATGAGGTTTTGAATGACAAGTCTGAGGGAGCAACAGTCATTGGTGTTGTGACCATGGTGCTGGTGATAGTGGCAGTATGTTTTAGTGTCTACCGAGGCTGGGGGTGGAGTTTTGAAGTTTGGTTCTAGCGGTTTGATGAGTTTGGCTTTGAGGAGACATCCAAAGACCTTGGAAAGTGGCATCCTAAGATCCGAGAACGTTTGGATGGGGCAGTGTTTCAGAGTATGGGATTTGGTGTTTGCACAGCATTGATGTACTATGGTTTCGGTATTTGCAGGGCATTGGTGTAGTGAGGCTTTGGTTGTGTTTGTGTGTAGGTTGTGGTTTTGGGTTTGAGGAAGGAAGGCTCCTTTTTCTTACCCTCAGTTTGCTTGATGCATTGTCCCACTGAGTAGATGTCCTCAAAAGTGTGGAATTTCTGATATTTAAGCTTATCCTAGTAGAGTGGCAGTGACCCCATGATAAGCTTATTAATCATGTCAGATTCAAATAGCTTCTGTCTGACCAGTGTGGCTTTGTCCATCCAGCGACTAAAATAATCCATAAAAGACTCATTGGCTTTTTGCTTAACCATTTCAAGGTCCATCAGGGTTACATCAAATCAGGCCTTGAACCCGTACTGTTTACAGAAAGCAGTACAAAGAGGCTTCCACTCGGCCGTGGTCGCCTTATTGAGACTATGATACCAGGCCAGCACTAGTCCCTCCAGTGAGATAAAGAAGAGCCGGACAATCTAATCCTCCAATAAGTCAGTAGTGCTTATCAGTATGGTGTAGGTCTTCAGATGGTTCTTCGGGTCCCCAACTTCATTGTACTTGGGAACATCAAGGAGTTTGAAATTGGCAGGCAGCCCCTTGATAGCGCGGACAGAGAACTCATCAAAGTCAAGATCAGACCCCATGCCCTTGGTCTTCATGATAGTCTACAGCTGTTCTATCTTTTGCTCTAAGACAGTTATCTCAGACTTCCAAACATCATGCATATGAAGAGAGACATCATCATTAGTCTCCATGTCATACAGATTGACACCTTTCCCCTTTTCCTTGATTGGAGTTGGCAGGGTGATGAATTCAGTAGGACTAAGAGCCTCCCAGATCTATTGTTGCACGAGAGTCTTGAAGTCATCATTCAGGAGCTTGGCCACAGACTGGTTAATGAGCTTCTAAACTGCAGCAAGGGTGGTCTCATTAAGTACCGGGGCAATGGGGTTAGATGAGGATGCAACATTTCTGGTATTTTGAGAGTCTAACATGGTTCTATACATCATAGAAAGAGTTAGCATGGATGCATGAGTATGCACATGCGGTTGCATATGATGCATGTGGTGTGACACGTAGAATGTATACATGGGTTAGCATGCGTATGCGTAGGTGCACGTGATGCATCACGTAGGATGTATGCGTGACCTATGCTAAGAAACATCCAGCATTATGGCTATAAAAGTTAAATTTATTAGAGAATTGCATGAGTATGCATGTATGCATGTTTGGATAGAAAACATGAAATGGTTGGCGAACACATAGCATGCAGCAGCTCTCCCTTCCAACCTTATACCTCCACGAGAATTGGTGAATTCAAGTTCTCCTGCCCTAGGTGGGGTACTAACCTGAAGTTACACTGGGAACTCGAGGTGCAATTCTCTCAAATAAGCAAGCGACAGGTTTGATTGTTGCCTGATCATATGAGGCATTACGGTAAAAACCCGACAACATTTCGACCTAGCCATATTACAATGATAAGTGAATGCTAATGGAATTGGCATGAGGTTATGTAACAAAATGAAATCATGAAAGGATTTTGACTCTTAGCAGAGCAATACGGATATGACCATATTGTTATGATAAGAGTACGCTCGTAGAATAAGCGTGAGGTTGTGCAACCATACGGAATCATGAAAGGATTCCGACTCTTAGCAGAGCAATACAGGCATGATCATATTGTTATGATAAGAGTACGCTCGTGGAATAAGCGTGAGGTTATGCAACCATACGGAATCATGAAAGGATTCCGACTCTTAGCAGAGTAATACGGGCATGATCATATTGTTATAATAAGAGTACGCCTGTGGAATAAGTGTGAGGTTGTGCAACCATATAGAATCAAGAAAGGATTCTGACTCTTAGCAGAGCAATACGGGCATGATCATATTGTTATGATAAGAGTACGCCCATGGAATAAGCGTGAGGTTGTGCAACCATACGGAATCATGAAAGGATTTTGACTCTTAGCAGAGCAATACGGGCATGATCATATTGTTATGATAAGAGTACGCCCATGGAATAAGCGTGAGGTTGTGCAACCATACGGAATCATGAAAGGATTTCCACTCTTAGCAGAGCAATATATAGGAGGAAAAATAGGCTGGGTCTATGCAAATCCACTCACATGATAAGGTAAAGATCCACATAGCATGCAATAAGGGTAATAGTTTGGAATGTTGCTAGGCTTCCTACATGGGCTTTAGTTCGGTTTTGAGAATAGGCTAAGGTCTCCCGCCACGTTGTCCACAACCCATCCAACGAAATGGAATCATCGATATAGAACTATACCTTGTATCTATTCATCAGGAATCATCGATGGTTATCAGTACAGTGCAGCGAGTGGTGAAGGTAAATGTGCTTTCCCAAGGAGTCAAACGGAGTCCAAGGTACTCCCTCACTCACAATCACTAGTTTGACACGGGACTAGGGTGGTGCGTGCGGACACGGACTGGTGTTGTGATGCATACAATTAATCTAACTATGATGGGAAAATTGATATGGAAACTCTTAGATGCTACCACTCTTTCGCCGTGATATCCCCAGTAGAGTCACCACTGTGAGCGCCGGTTTCTGTCGGGGCCTAGAGCGAGGCTTGCGAAAGTCACCGATCGGGGACCGCACTTGGAGCAAAAGCACAGTCTTCCTAAGGGGTTCCCTTAGGGAATGATATGGACTCAAAAGAGTTGCAAGGGAGTCACCATCGGATGGTTCCAGATTGGTCTAACCGACCCATAGAATGAGTGCTAATTAAACCCTTCAGAGATTGGGTTCGGGTGGTGGAGATCTATTCTATGAGTTTCCAAAATCAATTTTACCATTATAGTTGGATTTAATTATCCTAAGCAGGCAAGCATACAAGTGTAAATGTAAGCACACAGCGCGACATATGATTTAGCATTGCAAGGTTGCACGTAGAGTGACATATAATGCTATATGGCATTTGAGTGGCATGGTATATGCATGGCATGCAAAATAGCGAAAAGGTAACATGACATATGTATGTCATGTGGTAGTGAATGACATATCATATGCATGACATGGTAACCTAGCATGTATATAAGCATATAACATGGCAAACAGCGTATAGCGTAATATGTTTAACGTTTTTGGATTGTTTTGGCATTTGGCGTATGCGAAAAATGAAGAAAAATATGATTTTCTTGGAATTCTGGGAACAATGTGCGCAGCACATTAATGAATGTACGCTACACATTGGCAAAGTATGGCACATATTCATGAATGTGTGGTGCACATTCTCCGAAAAATTAATTTCAAAGTTGAAATTAGCTTAGATCTGGAGGATTTATGACAGATCCAGTACACTAGAGGCATGGAAAAGCCTCTAATGTAGCTGGATTTGTCAGATCGGAAGTGAAAATCGAGAAAAATTGCATTTTCTAGGAAAACTTTGAACAATGTACGCAGCACATTGATGAATGTTCACCACACATTGGAAAAGTATGGCGCATATTCATGAATGTGTGGCGTACATTCTTTGAAAAACAGAGGAAAATGAAGGATTTTTGCAAAATCGTGAAATCTGGCTCGAATCTAGGTAGATCAAAGCTGGGTTTCAGTATTTTTTGGATACCCAACAGCGTGAGTAACCCATGAAAGTTCAAGATTGAAGCCAATCACAAGTAGATCAAGCAAAAATTAGGAGATTTATTCAAAAATCTTAAAAAATGGAAGGAAAATGAAAAATTACCTTTGGGCAGTATGTTTTTCTTCAATTTCTTGCTTCCAATTGTGTTTAGGGACCTAACTAGTGCTTGTTTTGGTCTCTAAATCCTACCAATTTAATTAATTAAGTGTTTAATTAATTTTGGAGGAATTTTGGCATAGTTTTCCCTTGCTTAGGAGCAAAATTCGGATCCTTTTCAGATGACCCTTAGCTCTATATTTATAGAGCCAAATTAGGGTTTGGTAAAATTGTAATTTTTAGACCGAATTTGAAAATTTTAAAAGAATGTGTGCCACACATTAGGTAATGTGCACCACACATTGTACAATGTGCGCAGCACATTATATGTTGACCCGTCGCGTGGGGCCCACTGGGTTTGCATCGGGATGTGCACCCCATGCCCTAGAAGCATCATTTTATGTTCTAAGACATTGTGTGATATGGCTCACTTTAGTTTTGGTCCCGGGAGGGCTCCCGACCAAACGTCTTTTTTTTGTAATGTGCGTAGCGCATTGTACAAAGCGCTACGCACATTGCAATGCGCTTTGCCTCGTACGAGCGAAATGTAATGTGAGCCATATATCAAATATGCATCATTTGACATTCTAAGACACTTTGCCGTACAAAATTTTTCCAGATTTGGTCCCGAAAAGGCTCCCGACCAAACGTCTTTTCCTTTCAAATAGTGCGCACATGCACTATTCACCCTATGCGTATTTTGCCTTGTATGGGCAAAATATAATGCATGTGACATGTCAAATATGCATCATTTGACATTCTAAGACATTTTCATGAAGAAAATTTTTCCGGATTTAGTCCCGAAATTGGGCCCCACCAAACGTCTTATTTTGTAATATGCGTAGCGCATTATGCAATGTGCTACGCATGTTGCGTTTTTAGGCAATGCGCACAAGCCCGTATGATCAAAATGTAATGTATGCTATATGTCATCGGAGATGCAAATGACATTTTGAGTCACTTTACAGTTTTAAGTTTTGCCAAATTCGGCCCCGAACGACAAGTTTCCATTAATGGGCTCGTTTCAGGGCCCACGGTTTAGCCCAAAAGTAGCATTTGGCATGCCAAAAGTGGTGCTTCATGCAGGTACTAGCGACAATGTGTTCTATGTGCATAGAACACTCGAATTAGGCTAAGTTAAGTGGTGGGCCCCATATGTGTACTATTCATGGTGAATAGTGCCTCGGTGGCCCTATAGTGTAGTAGGCATGGAAGGTGGCAAATAGCATGCCAAGCACTTTTCCTTGAGTAGGGCAGCAAGTTGGATGTGTTATGTGCGTACAGAACACATAGAATAGAATTACAGTGGGTAATGAGGCCCACTAATGCTTGGTGGCCCCCACAATGTGGCGAGCCTAGAATGGGGCATTTAGAATGCCAGAGGATGTGCATTGCGTAAGGCAGCTATGAAATGTATTTTGTAAGTACAAAATATACAGAACATGCCAATAGGGGTAGCGGGTCCCATTAGTGTTTGGTGGGCACCATAGCGCGGTGGGCCCGGAATATGGCATTTGGGATGCCACGGAATGTGCCTTGTGTAAGGCAGCCATGAAGGTATTTTGTAAGAACAGAATACACAAAATAGGTTGATGGAGGTGGTGGGCCCCACCTGTGCACTATTCATGATGAATAGTATTAATTGCTTAAAATGCATTATTTTGTATTTCGTGTGGTTTGCCTTGCGTAGGAAACAATGAAGTGTGTTCTGAATGTACAGAACACACAGAATAAGGAAATGAGGGTGGCGAGCCCTGCCAGGCATCATGGTGGCGCCCACCAGCTTTGAGGTATTTTGTGCACCAGAATGCTCAAGGGAAGCCATAGAGGCCCATGTGCATAATTAGGGTCGATATCGGGGACTATAACCGATCCGAATCAACAGAAACCTGAAACTACACAAGCGTGAAAAGTCAGGGTCAACAGTTTACCCCTGATCAGGACCATTTTGAGGCGACATAAGTGTAAGTCGTCAAAATACGGTCTGATCATAGCATGAATTTTCACAAGGAGTAGAAAGCGTACCTGACTGATGCTTGTGTCGAGGCCTAATGCTCGTGCTGAGACTTGCGAGGGTGCTCACGTTGAGGCTTGAATCCCAATTTTGCCACTGGAACCCGATGCTCGGGCTGAAAGATCAAGGCTGATCTGTGGTCCTTAGTGGGACTGATGGCTTTGCTGCGAGTAATTCATCTGAAGTTGGTGTTCAGATGCCTATACGTTAGGATTTATGAACTAAAAGCTTGGTTTTGCGATCACTGCTGGATCATGTGGTCAACTACGGGACCTGGGGGACCATCTGCTGGGGCAATTCTCGCGCCATCATAAAAATGTCAGATATCTCCAAATTGGCATCTAGGATCCTCTACTGGGTCTCTGACACTTCTGGTTGATGGTTTTGACCAGTAAATTCCTAATTCTATCACTAGGGGCCCGACGTTCAGGCAATCCGATCAAGGCTGATTGGTGGTAATTGTGAGACCGATGGCTTCTTTTTGAGTAAATCATCTGAAGTCTGCGTTCAGATGCCTACGCATTAGCGTTTATAGTCAAAGGCTTGACTCTGTGATCTCTGCTGGATCGGGCGGTTCAGCTGCGGAACCAGAATGACCATCTGCTGGGTCGTGGTGATCAACCGTCAGATCTTTTTCCTGTGCCATCAAATAAGTGTTGTCTGTCTCTGAAGTCTGCATTTGGGACCCTCTATCAGAATGCAACATTGTCCAGTAAATGGCTTGACTAGAAGTCAAAGGCTTGACTATTTTTGATCATTTGCTAGATCAATTTCCTGTCTATGCCAGACATAGGAAAACAATTTATTAGTGAAATTGGTATTGAAATGGTGTAGGAAAAATACCTGAATTTTTGGGTATCAGTCTGCTGCATTCTGATTGATTTTCTAGATTTTTCAGACGTTGTGGGTCATGAAAATTAGGCTCGGTGGAGCAAATGACCTCCAAAAATTCTGACATTTTTACCAGAGGCCTAACTTTTTATGTGCATTTTGATAGGGGGGTGGCGCATTTTAGTAGAGTACCCCAGTGGCAGGCACATGTTAGCATTTTCTGTAATGTGTTACACGTATTCTTCTACATGTGGCACACATTGCTTGAAATTTTTATATTCCAAGGCTTCCAAACAAAAATTCATTTGATTTCCCCCATCCAAACCCTTTTTCTCTTAATCTCGAATACCCGAAACTCAAGGTTTCACTAAAAATGGCCGTATTTAGGATGCAGTCAATGCCCTGAGATCTCGGATCGGTCCCAAGCTATTCTTTAACCAAGCTCACAACCCGTGATGCTTATTTCGGAGCTCGTTTTGGTGATGCAATCTCGGAAACCTTTGCTATAGATTCTCATCGGTCCCAAGCCCCTACCAAGAAGGTGAGTTTTTCGTGACTCAGCCCGATTTTTCAATTTTTTTGGCTTTTCTGAAAGTTGGTTTTAGGCTATTTTTCTTGCATTTTGGATGGTATTTGACCCAAATTAGGTGCTAGGCTAGATCTAGGCTTAAGTTGGTATGTGTTTGTCGCGTCAGTTTCATGAAAATCAGGTTTTTTAGAATGGGTATGGCAATGTGTGGCGTACATTGTCCAATGTATGGCACACATTCATGTGAGAAATGGCCAAAAACTTGCGTTTTTCAACTGTTTTTCGAGAAATTTGATGTTTTCTCGATTCATAGGTATGAATAAATTGATTTTGGGGCTAAGAAGAGGGATTTAGGACCTCTGTAATACTGTATGTATTCTGTAATTGAGTCTGTAGTTGACTTGAATTCTGTGATTTACAGAGGGAACGAGGTATATTCAAGTGGTACTCCCATCTGCCTCGAGAGATATGAGTCAGAGTGGACCAGAGCTGCTTTGGTCTTTATATCTCGTGCTTTACTGGTGTTGAAAAGAAATGCAACAGATTCGTTATCACAGCGATGGTCAAGTGATGGATGGACTCCACTCACACTTTTCACCTACCAGTAGGTGAGATTGCCATTACTCCGGGGATTTTTGATGGGATCACCAGGCTGGAATGTGCAGGGCTGCCTATTCACTTTGATGCCAAACTGACATCACTGCGCTGGTTGGATGGCACTATCTTTGATTTACTGGGTATGTCTCCCAATGTGAAAGGAGGTCACAACATTTCCTATGACTGCCTTCGGGAAGCAGTATTGGCGGAGAGACTTGGTCAGACGATCTTAGTGGATCAGTACACCCGCAGTTTCTTACTGTATGTGCTGGGGTGTACTCTGTTTAATGATGCCAGAAATAGCGTTCATATGTCGGTACAACTAATTTATACCATTTATTTATAACCTCATTAAACCTTTCAAATCCACTTAATATGTTTATTTGAAAACTCAATTAAGTTCTTATCTTCATTTTGACCGCATACCCTAAATTACATATACTTAACATATTAAAACTTTCATCATAAGTCCAATTAAATTCATATGTTATATGCTTCTTATTAACACATCATTAAGAACTTCATTTTAACCTTAATTAAAAGTTAATCACTTAAATCATACTTTAACTTAATCATTTATTTCATTGTTCTTAAATCATATACACTTACTATCATATTTAGCCTTAAATCATTAAATATTCTTATCTTAAGCCCATTTGTATAGGTCATACTTAGTGCTAACCTTATTAATCATAATAATACTTCCATTTAACTTTAATTCTTATATTATAACATTAATCAAACTTAAAAAAATCCATTTTTCCTCACTTTTATCTTATTATTACTTAAAGTGAAAATTTAACCTTAAATCATCAAGTTTACTTATCTTATTAGTTAACTTTAATTACGATCTTAACCATTAATCTTCTATTTTTATCACAATCTTCTTAAACATGTTTTAAACTTACCAACCATTAAAAAATTTTCTTAGGTTGATTTGGCCATGAAGGAAAAAGCAACATACACACACCAACAAAACCACTAAGCCTTTTATTTCATGTCCTTTACAATCCTAACTCATTTAACCATCAAATCATTAACTAAAAATAACATAAAAAATTCTACCCAAATCATCAAACACTCATTTAATATGCAAATTAGTAGATCTATAGCTACTTCATACTCACCAAGGCTCACCTTTAGCCAAATAGCCAAAAACTCAACTAAAAATTGATCTCCTTTGGATTTTGCTATGGATTTGAATGGCCCTTCACTTCTTTGACTTCCTTTAAGTTGATCTACAACTTAAATCAACATGCATGTATCTTAGAAGTTAGATCAAGCAAAGAAAATGAGATAAATCATCAAGTAAGGTTGTAGTTTGTTCATAAAGTATCTTAAGGATTTTGGCCTTACACTTAGAAATAATGGAAAAAGTGTTTCGGCCACCTCCTTCAAAGATGAAAAGAAGAAAAATTTTCTACCAAACTTGTATAATATAGCAAGATCTAGCTTGAGACTTGAAAACCAAAGCCAAAAGAAGAAGAAGGCTTGTGGTTTTGATGCTTAGATGAAGATATACATGCACACTCTTCTCAAACAAGTTGGAAATGGAGTTGTCTCCATCAAAACTTGATCTAAACATATAAATCTTCCATTATACTTGAAGTTTAAAGTGGATTTCATATGAGAAAGGTACAGTTGTGTTGGTTTTGATGAAAGAAAAAATAAGTTATGAAAATGAAGTTAAGAAATGAAAGAAAGATGGAAATGAATGGAGAGAAAGGAGATAAGGTGTTGGCCATGAGTGGAAAGAGGTATGAAGGAGTGGAATGAAGTTCCAAAATGACATAAAATTCATTTAAAATGAATCCCATTTGGAAAAATTCCCATATTAGTCCCTATACACCTCTAAAATTACATTTTAGCCCTTAATATGTATAATTATATGTAGATAATTTAAATTCCACCAATCAACACTCATATGCATGTATTTTATACTATATACACACCCCAATACACCTTATTTTATATTAAAAACCCCTCCATCTTTTTCCACTAACTCTAAAATACCAATATTTTAATTTCTCTCTCCATCCACTACCATAATTTCCAAACTCACTAACACCATTTCCAATCCCACTTCTAATTTAATATACTAATTTAAATTTATTTTAACTTATTCTATTTTTAGTCATATATTCATCTATTTATCTATTTACATAACACTAATTTATTTATCATTCATTTATGATATCATCTTACCACTTAATGACATCATTAATAAAAATTCTAATTATACTTTTCTAATATTTTCATATTATAATATACTTTTCTTAAAACATTATAAATACATAATTACTTATTTTCTAATACATTAAGATCATAATTAAGCTCATTTACTTACATCATGCTTACATCATCATTGCTCAATTATGATATCATAAATAATTCCAAATCTTATTTAACTATTTTTTCATATTAGTTAACTAAAGTTAAAAAAAATCATCTTAAGATTACTTATTTAATCATATTAAGTGTTTTCAATATCGAAAACATCAATTAGTCACCATTCAGTGGTTCCATTTAGGGGTTTCATCAAAATTTTCAAATTTCAACATTAGAGCTTTAAAATCTAATCTCATCATATACTTATCATCATTAGCATAATTTCATATCATTTTCACACTAATAACATAAAAAACAAGACATTTCAATCAATTCATGAATACATAGTGGGTGCTCGATTAAGGATGTGACAGCTCTCTATAATCGTCTTAGTTCCCGGATAGATACGATGGAATTAACTTCTCACTTAGTCTTCCAGAAATCGCAATAAGAACTAGAAGAATCTGACTCAAGTTAACACCTAAGAACCAGCTCCGTCATGTTCAAACCAGATCACCATAATTCATAAAATAGTTAAATCTCAATTTAGTTGAATAATACTTTGATTGCTACTCTAGTAAGTCGAGAGACAATTCCGGATCAACGTAACTCGCATAGCAATTTATTATAATCGAACACATGGGACGAGCTCTTTTTGCACATATTTGAAAATAATAATGGTTCTATGAAAAACATAATTTAGGTGAAAAGCAATTTACCATTAAAATTAAAAACATTTAGATCTCACATAACTTCAATGAATTACTTTGTATTGCTTCCAATTAGGAATTAAGAAATGTCTATCCAAGCATCATAGGCACAACACAAAAGTAAATAAAGAAGAAAAATAAAGAAAATAATAAATGAAAAGAATAAATGAAAGAACAATTAAATTGAATTGTGAATTCTCTAATTAATTCCTCCCCCTATAATAGGAATAAATCCTCCTATTTATAGAAGTGAGAAAATGAAATAAAATAAATATAAAATAACTAAGATAATATTCCTATCATCTAATCATGAAATCTAATCTAATCCCTAGATGATTTTTGAATTTCAAAACTAAAACAGTTTGGTTGTCAGGTGTCATACGCTTTTAGCCTTCTTGTGCCCATAAGCCATGGTCATAAGCGTTGTACTTTCATCATCTAATCAAAAACAAGGTAAAAATGCCTTTTTATCTATCTTTTTAGCTTTTTAATATTTTTACCTACAAAATACAAAAACAAGCCCAAGTCAACTGTTCTAGCCAAATTATCTACCTAAAATAGACAATTTTTCCTATGAAAATGATACAATTTGATGCTTGATCAATGAATACACAAAGAATCTATATAAATGGACTGAACGCTCATCTTATTAATGAGCTTCCACTTCCAACTTAATAAATGAAATGTCATAAGGGATTTTCAAGTAATCAAAAGCCACTGGTTTGTTTTATTAGTTCATTACATAGAGTGATGCGTAGCTTATGTGTGCTAGGTGTGTGTATGCTAGGCGTATGGGAAGTTGACAGTTGGTTGATCCTAATCTTTTTGACAAATGTTGGTTTTAATAGCTAGTATGACATTCAAGTTGTTGAGGTGTTTGACTTTGGCAACTCATAAAATTACTGGTATACTAGCGCCTTGATGGACTACAATATATATGTATATATATTTACACTTAAGACACTCCAAGTATAGAGCAATAACTGATCATAAAATTAATTATATAATTAAATTATGAACAGATAAAAAACACCCTATCTTAGGAGTGGAGAGGTGTTTAACCTGAGAAGAACTATTGCACCGTAACACCATTGCTAAACCACGATCAAGAGGCATTAGATAATTTAATCTTAGAGGTATAAATTATCATTGAATTTGGTATTAAATGGAGATCTAACAAGAGGACTAAAAGACAATTAAGATCTCATTTCAATTCTTATAGATTAAATTGAATGTGCATAATTAAATCATTAAACTTACATATAAACTATACTATGTGATGTTCATTTTTGTATTATAATTATGAATTTAATATATGTGTATGGATTTCAATTAAGTGTACTTATTATTAGTCAATAGTTAAATTAGATAAAGAATACTTGATTACATGAAAGATTAAGGTAAAAAGCATATGGTGTTAGTAATATAATAAAGTTTAAAGTTAATAGAAATTAAATAGTTAGTGTAGAATGTATATATATATATATATATACACATTATACATGTAGGTAAACATTTAACATATTAAAGTAACCTATAAACTGAAACCTTTTTGTGTACCAGGCCAAGAAAATAGGAGACTCACTGCCCCTAGTATTGTTAAGAAGTGTAATTATAATGGAAATTAAAATGTTTATTGGTAAAGTAGTAAAGGTTGATGTTACTTAACTTAAATATTTCTTTAAGTAAAAAAAAGTATTAGGTTTTGTCACGCCTACTAGTTAATTTTTTATTTATTAATATTTATTTATTTGCTTATTTATTTATAGATATTAAAATAGGTTTAGTTGATGGCTTAAATTAAATTATAATATCTTAAAATAGTTTAGAAAAAAGGAACGCATAATGGCCTAGTATATGTCACAATCACTAATTTACTTGTTGATGGGTATTAGAATGAATACAGTTAATGTTTTGAATTAAGCCAATCATAATTAATGATGGTTTAGTTGTTGGTACACAATACAATAGGTCTTAGTAGTGTTAGTTGCTACAAGGACTACGTATATATATATAATCTTTTAATTAACTAATTAATAAAAGTGAAAAAGAAAAGTTTAGCTGATTGTGAGAAATATGAATTTATATTGTATTATAATTAAATAAAAAAATATAAATATAAATGATATATAATATAAATATATAATAATACTAAAGTAATATATATATATATATATATATATATATATATATATATAAAATTGAAATGTAACGCCATCTAAGGCCATGAGGTAGTGGGCTTTATAAACACAAATTAAATCTTAATGAACTAGAAATAGAGAGGTACATATATATTATAAAATATTGCAGAAATTATATTGGATGAACCATTAGAGTGATAATAAGAAACCATAGCTCACTCCCTTTTCAAGAGTAAGTGTGAAAGCTAGAAGATTAAAAGCCTACAAGAGAAGTTTGATTTTACTTTTTTTTGAATTTGGTGAGTAGTGTACTCATGAATTTATAGTAATTATTAAGATTGAATACTATGTGAAATTTTCCTATGTGCATGATAGTTGTACAAGGAGTGTAAAAATTAAGAATATCACGTTAGAAGATTATATATCTATGATGGCTACCTAATTTATGATGTTAGTTGAATGATAGTCAGTTAAGTTCACAGATTAGTTATGTATAATAAGTTGTTGTTTGATTTATAGTTGTTTCAAACATCGAAGCTCTTGCTACACATTGATGGATACTTAAATGTTACAATCAGTTATGCAACATCCTTAATAGGTATAGGAGTCAAACATAGAAGCATATGTAAATAATAATGGGTGTTTCCATACTATATGTATTAATGGCTTTCGTGAAGCTATATGTATATATACATATATTGTGTAAATTGAAAGATGGTAGTGTCTAACATTTTATGCTAAATTCCTTAAACATTAAGCTTACAAACTATTATGTCACACCCAGCCCATACCTAGAGTAACATGCTCCCGTAGTATACATCATGACCTCCCGTACGGAAAACTGCCACATACACTACAAGGGATACGTATACATGCATAAATAGATGTCATATGGGGACAACTCAAGTACAGGTGGTGCAAAAGTTGCAGTATAGCAATATAAAACCCTGGTCATCTCAACATACGTTTAATAGAATGAACAAGTATCTTAAAAAGAAAATGTATTCATTAATATTCAAAGGTTTTATTACATTATCGATACGATCACCTCTAAAATACATATGACTACTGCCAATATGATATGTACAAGCTACACAACAATAGACTAAACAAAAAGGAGCACGCCCAGCTGTCCAGGACCACCTGGAGAATAGGATCACGCTTGAATCCACCTCTCGGCTAATACTAGCAATCATGACTCAGGGCCCTCAACTATAGGCTCAGAACCTGCATCCATCAATTGATAAATGTTGAGTATAAAACTCAGTGGTGCTAGCAATTACACCATTACATAGCATATCATGTACATACAAACATATGGGGAAATCAAACACGTAGAATGCAATGTCATGCTTTGCACCCTTTTCTCTCTTTCCTTCCCCTTTTTCTCTGTATTGTGTACAATTTTCTACCATGCTAGGTCCCTGTATGTACCGGTACTCAACTCTCGAAGGAGGGCAACTGTTATCCAGGTCTTTAAACCCCTTTTTTCCTCTATGTCTCGAGACTCAACTCCCGTAGGAGGCAATATAATATACGATTCCATTATGGAATCCTGTAATATATGACCCAACATGCCTTTTCCCTCTTTTCTCTTTCTCTTTTTCTTTCATTCATGATCCCTTATGTCATATTTATACCTATATACAATGATATAATGAAGTATAATAAACAGAACATACTATACTAAGCAATCATCAGGCTCATATCAATAACGCATCACAAATACAGAAATTCAATCCCCAAGCAGTAATTCCTTGGCCATACATGGCCTAAAAGCATAAGAAGAAGCAAATAAGACCCTAAACCAAAGCTAACATAAACCTGTAAGGAGTCACTTCTAGCGTTTAAATCCATAGATTAATTTCTAAACTCGCTTCTTCAAGCTCTCATGGCGTAAAGACAATAAAGCAGGTCGAATCCTACTGTTATATTAAGTGTAGAAGGGTTTAGAAGAGTGTGGAAGGAAGATAGTCAAAGAAAAGTCAAAGTCTATCCTTTTTAAAAAGTCACTTTTAAGTCACGTATGGTCGTACCAGTCTTCATACGCCTGTACCGAACTAAAAATCCTAATGCCCTATTTTCTTGCGAATAACCGTACGGCCGTACGCCATATGGTACACCCATACCACCCCAATTTTCCTAATAAACCCATTTTCCTGCGAGTTACAGTATGGCCGTACAACCTCTTGGTGTGCCCGTACCATCTCCAGGAAACTTGGTACGCCCGTATGGGTATCCGTATGCCCGTACTGAACCTTAGAAAACTAGGACATCCACCATTAAGTCCCTTACTCATCTAGAACCTACAGAAAGCACTCCTAAACCCATCATAAACACACAGAATAGCTGCCTCTCATCCAACCGAGAAGTCATGCTTCCCAAAAAGGTGACAACATCACAAGTAATAGCACAAATCCATAAATACCTACATACATGCATGCATACATACATAAGCAAATCTAAGAATACATCATACATAATACAACATGGTATAACAGAACACATATGCATGCAGACCTCTATACGCATACCAGACACATCACTCACGTGGATGTGACATATTATTGGTAATTGTGAGTCATTACACCAAATCGGGAAAATTAATCTAATAGTGATATTCATCCAAGAAGAAGTGTGATTATGTGTCCAGCATTGGACACATGCATTTAAATTGAATTACGTATGCATGTAAGGATTCTAGAAATAATTAATTAAAGTGAGGAATTGTTAAAGAATTTCAAATGCATTCTAGAAACTAACTTGACACATTGAATAACTTGGGATTACTTGAATTTTAATCATAAACAAACTTGTTTCCTCTTAATATTTAGGTAGTATTTGCATAACTAAGTTTGAGTTCTATTAACTATTATTGTATATGTCTAGTACTTTTAATAATATTATAGGTATAAGGAAATAAAATGTAAGTGGTTAACATGGGGATAGACAACAAAACTCTATGTTTATGTATGCATATTAAAAAGAAAGAAAGAAGAAAAAAGAGGAGAGAGAAGTGCTCAAATAGAGTGAGTGGTATTCTTGAAATATAAATAAACTTTAAAAGAGTGACTGTTGTATTATTAATGGATAAAAGGATTATGCTTGTATATCTTAAAAGTCCAAGATGCAGGTTATAAGTTGTTGATGAACTTAATTATCATGTATGAATGATGTGTTTCCTTAACCTAGTAAGCAATTTAATATTCTTTCTTTATGATGCCAACAATGATGATAACCATATTAAAAGAGAGGTACCAAGTTAGAAATATTTAAGTAGAAGGGTAAAATAACTAGGGACTTGATTAAAGAGTAATGACACTTAATTTATTATGGCTAGTTCTACAACAATGACATCTTTAAATCAATTGTGGATATGTTTGTGTATACTTGATTGTGAACTCATATAAGAAGTTGAGATGCAATAAATAACTAGAGTGTTATATTAGATTAAGTGTGCATTTAGTTATAATTGGAGCCAAAGACATGAAAATCCTACTAAAACTATTTATATACATGTATACTTTTAATAAAGGTAATGCTAATTGAATAAGATTTATGTATAGAATTAATGAATCCATAAAGAATTTGTATAAATGGATTGAATGCCTACCTCATTAATGAGCTCTTACTTCTAACTTAATCTTAACCCTGTAAATGGCATTTAAAAATACCAATTTAATCTTAACCCTTTACTCTTTTCTTTTCAAGAAGGTGACAAGTTCATGAAGTTAAAAGTAAAGTATTCCAATTTTGATATAGCTTATTGGAATACACACTGTAATACTCCCAAGCAATATCACCCCTCAAAATCTATTCTTCTAAAAATCAAAAACTAATAAAGTAACTCTAAAATGACAACAATAGGTTGGCTAACTTTCTTTCTCAACATATTAGCATAATCCAGTGATGTGATGATATTATTGTGATCCTATGATGGAATTATTAAGGTATTTATGATATTTCTATTTGTGAAAAATTCTGGAATTATTGTATTACTACCATAACTTTAATGGATTTTCATTGACACAAGTGTTTAGGGCAATGACTAAAAATGAGCACTATACTAGGGGAAATGAATTGATTCATATTTTTTAGGCATATAACACCATCATAAGATAGTTTAAATCACTGCTTAATCTCTAAAACTATATAAATAGCCTAGGAATGTCTTACACATGATGAGCCTGAAGCCTAAGTTTTAGCTACACTCCCCTCATTATCATTTATAGATATAGAAAAAAGCTCTAATCACTTACTTGTAAAATGCATCATTGTTGCAGGTTCTTACTCTAACCCCAACTCTAAGCATACACCTACTCTTATAAATACTTCACATCATCAGCAATAGGTAACTTCATTTTATTATCTCTGCATCATGCTACCCCACTTCCTAAGCACTAACTCATTCCCTTTTTACAGGTTGATTCTTGCTCTATATCTTAGATGATACCTCCTTATCACATAACTGGGCCTAGTGAGATATGGTTTAGTTATCCATAATATAGATTCCTTTCTCAACTTCTTTGCTTTCAATTTTTGGTTTAAGGATTGCAACTTCTTCATCTTCCAAGCTATGCCCATATCCATCACTCTTAGAGACGTACTCACTCTAATAGGCCTATTAGTGGTAGGTGTTGAAACACAAATTCTCATCAAGAGTACAAAGTCTTTTAGTGGCTATGATATAAAGTATTCCACATATATAGCTCCAATCAAAGGTATGGCAAGTCGACTATAAAATTTTGAGATGGAGCATATATACTTCATATGGTGCCTATTATGCAAAATGATCTTCTACCTTTCATTGCCCATAGGGGAGGTGTGCACTTAGCAATATATTATTGGTTATAGTCTATAATGACGTTGCCAAGATCATTTTAGATGAGCCAATTCATAAGATAGACAAAAGTGCCTGGTTTGTATAGCTATGGTTGTTCACTTACTTTCTAGCACTTTCAATAAATCACATCCATCAAGAAAATTTTCATGGCCTACAAGTAGCCAGTTGCATATGCTCTATGATTGAGGCTACTATCATAGATTATTTTCAAAGGCTGACCTTTGATACATCTTCTTTTACATTCTTGTTCTCAAAGGACACTAATAAGGACTATATCTTACTAATTTGGGCAAGGAACTTTTTCCCTAGTGGAGTTCCTCATGCTATAGTCACTTGGGCAGCTTTTACCCAACGATGCCTACTCTTCAAAAGTGGCACTTCTACCCTTGTTTCCATAATAAATAGAGCTATTGGAGAGCCTTAACTTCCTTTTTTATGGTGCAAATAGTTTGGTTTTCAGCAGGCTATTCCTGATTAACATCCTTAATGTCTAGCTCCTATTGACAGAGCTAGTTATGATAGATCTATAATTGAAAAGGCTTAGGGTACCTATGAGAAAAGCCTCTTACAACCTCTTATACATGAGTTAGATCGTTTAACTAATGATCTTCATACTTCATTTTAGACTTGGTGGGCATCAATTTTCAGGAATCTTATTATGTCAAGTATTATTACTACTTTCCTTCTTATTTCCCATTTTGATAATGTGTTTATCCTCTTAATTTCCATTTTAACTTCTTAGTTGTACTAACTACCATTTCTAATAGTAGTTTTTCTTCCCAAAAACATCCTTTTTATATATCAAGCTCTAAGATATCTCAGGAAAGTCTAAGATGGTTCCATAACCCACAAGAAAGTTTAATAGGTAACATTATATCACCTCAACTAAGAGAAAGATTCAAGTTGAGTTTTCATCTTCATCATGAATAGATAATGACTCTGAGTCATCCATAAAAATAGATTCTTTATGGATAAAGATACTACTTAAGAGGATTCACCTGATGAGAGAATTTATTCTTGACCTTAAAGAATGCACCATCAACCTCTTCTCCTCTTATTCTAATAATGGCATGACATCAGTGCACCTATTTAAAAAAAATCTCCTCATTTGATATTATGAAGAAAGCCCTAGAGAGATATATGATAAAATTGAATGTTATTATTGATATTCTATAAGCTACAACATAAAAGCTATAATAGTAAGTGGGCTTGAATCTAAGCTTTGAGAGAGGAGATTGTTTATTTAAAGGAGGAGTCTATGATTGAAAATATCAGTATGAGCAATTCAAGCAAAATGTGGATGCTGACGAATAGACCCTCATTTCTCTCTTGCTCAAAGTTTGACAATTAGCTGCTCAAGTGAAGACAGTGGAGGAAGATAGGGCTGCCTCATACACCCAATAAAGGTCCCTATAAAGCTTAGATTTCTCTATCATTTAATGTAATAGACTTAGTAGCACTTTCATTTGTCAACTTATGTTTACCTATTTATAAACTTTACTTGATCTAGTGCCTCTTAGGTACTTGAATAGTTAAATGCTTACATTTACTCTTATGCTTAAGAATTAATGAAATCAATTCATTTGATTATCTACTTGTGGTCAGTGGCCTACACTTATCTTGTATATAGGTATTTCCTATATTACAGTTGACTTTGGGCCATCAATCAACCTTTACACTATCTATAACTAGTCTTTGTCAGTACTTTTCCAAATAGAAGGAAAGTACCTTTTTCAAGTACTTACCACTGATATAATGTTTATGTATTTCACCTTACCAGTTGGCTAACCATTAGGCATTTTCCCTTAGAACTTGATGGATTTTGAATGGTCTTTCTTAATTAGTAAACCATTTCCTTAATTCATGACCTCTGCTTTCTATAGGTAGGATCATCTTCTACACTAATTCCCCTTCTTCACTTTCTTATTATATGCTTTAGAAACCTTTTGCTTTTGGATTATCATGTGATTCAATGCCCTTATTTACATCTTATTCAAATCTTCTAATTCCATTGATATTGTCTTTATGTATAGATCTAGTAATAACTCATATTGCTTTGCTACCCTCAAAGATGGCATAACAACCTCCATTGGTAGAACAACATAATGCCTGTATCTTCTCTCTTTGATATTTTATATCCCCACAGAGTCTATGATAGATTTCTATATCAATCTCTTGGGTTATCTTCTAACATTTTCTCTAAAATATTACTTAGTATCTTATTGATACCTTAACTTGTCCATTTACTAGGGGGTAAAGGGGTTGAGTTGATTAACTTGATATCATAGTCTCTTGTAAATGCCTTTACTTCTCTCTTTGATGTTCCATATGCCTACAAAGTCTCTAATAGAATTCTACGCTGATCTCTTAGGTTATCTTCTAACATCTTCTCTAGAATATTGATTAGTATCTTATTTAATGCCTCAACTTATCCATTTACTTGAGGGTAATGAGGTTGAGTTGATCAACTTGATGCCATAATCTGCTACAAATGCCTTTACTTCTTCACCAATAAACATTATCTTCTAATCTATAGTGATGGATTATAGGATGCCAAAATGGTGAATTAGGTGCTCCTTAATAAACTGGATGACATACTCTGCTCTACTTTCCTTAAAGGTATTGCCTCTACCCACTTAGTAAAGTAGTTTCTAGCCACAATTATAAAACTATAACCTTTTGATGAAGCAAGATAAATTTTCCTAATAAGATCTATTATCTAACCTTTAAAAGGCCATGGTTTAATGATTGGGTAAAGCTCTATAGTAGCAACTCTTTGCACACTACCATACCTTTGGTATTGTTGACATCCTTTAACATAATTAATATAGTCTTTTAGAATAGATGACTAGTGATATTATATTAATGTGCCTCATAAACTCCTTCATTGACTTACTTCATCATTTCTAAGGCATTAGGGAAACTCAAGCATCTAAGGAGCAATCCATCAAAACCCTTTCTAAAGAGATCCCCTTCAATTAACACATACTACAAATCTTGAACCTTCATAATGTAAGGAACTTTCACATTAGGGCAATGTAAGTAATCCTTTAAGATATCTCTCTAGTCTTTTAAATTTCATATGTTTGTATTAAAGTTTTCTACTACAATTCCCCTTTCATGAATTGAAGGATGATTTCTTTTTATTATTAGAACCATGCATTGCAACAACTTCTTATATATGTCTAATCCTGCTACCACCTGTGCCAACTAATTAGCTTCCCAGATTTGTTGCCTTAGCACAAGGTTAAAAGAGATTTCTATAAACTCCTCCAACAACTGTATTATAGTTATAAAATAAGGGCCAGCAGTACATTATTGCACTTATACTTACCAGTAAGTTACCTCAATAGTAACTGTGAGTCTCCTATGATGTTAACTTCTGTTGCACCCAACTCTTTCAATATCTCTATGCTTATAACAAGTACCTCATATTCTTCTTGATTATTGATGTAGTTGAAGTTTAGATTAAAAGAAATGTGATATTGGCTTCACTTAGAGAAATGATGACTACTCTTGCCCCAACCGTCTTCTCGGTACAAGATGTTAGTGTATGCTCTAAAGCATCATGTGTATTTTTACTATACGTTTTCATTAATAAAGGAATTATTCATTATATAGTACATTGTTTTACATGAACTTGTTTTACTTGAAGTATTAAACTATATATTGAAGTCCATGATACTGGAATAGTGCAAAAGAATCCATAAAGAGTTTATGGAATGAGATTCTTATTGTATGCAAATGTTCAATATCTAAATATCCCTGATCATAGTATTAATAAGAATGGACATTATTAGTATGGGAAGATCAGCACATATTACACTTCCTAGTTTAGGATGATTCTCATTCATTATGACATGAGATGTCTAAAGTAAATATATGGATGAGTAGTATAGTACTAGTTCATTGGAGACCTTGCTAGTGAGATTTCATATGGATAATTGATCTATGTTTGTGAAATTATATCTCACTCATATTAGTAGTGCAAGTATCCTTAGACTTGAGATATCAAGATTATCTC